>QEPC01001717.1:5593938-5741464 GCA_003113815.1 Sphenodon punctatus | reverse complement strand
GCCGGGGAGGCCCTGGAGTATGTGAACAGGCATGGTTACTACTCCCTGCACCTGCAGGGGGTGGTGGATCACCGGGGCCGGTTCATTGACATCTACATGGGCAACTCCGGCCGCAGTCATGACGCCAGGATCATGACCATCTCCCCCTTCTATGCCCCGATGTTCCGGGGGGACTTCGCGGACATGGGCATGAGGTGGATCGAGGGGGTCCCGATGCCCCCCTGTATTCTTGGGGACCCTGCCTACCCCCTCACCCGCTGGTTGATGAAGGCTTACCCTGTACCGAAGACCCCTGCAGAGGTGCTGTACAATACCCGCCTGTGTTCCAGCGTGGTGGAGCGTGCCTTCGGGACCCTCAAGTGGCGCTGGAGGAGTGTAGCTGGGCACCTGGATTACACCGTCTCAACCTCAGCCCTGGTGATCGGTGCCTGCTGCGTGCTCCACAATATCAGCGAGACCGAGGGGGCGGCCCTGGAGTACCCCAAGCCTTACCGGCCCCCCGGTCCCATGCCCCTGTACGTGAACGCAGAGAACCCGAGGGAGTACCGTTACGCAAAACGGATCCGGAATGCCCTGGTGAGGCATATCGCCCGGGGGCCCAGTTGTGAGGGAATTTCCCCCCCCGGGGGCCCCACCCCCGATTCCATGGCCATTCCCCTGCACAGGTGGCCCCCCACCCCTGTCTCTTCCCCCCCACTGTCCATGTTCCCTGCATTGTCCTGTGCCACCTCCTGGTCCGGCAGGGGGCGGCCAGTGGGGGGGGGGGGGAAGAGGGTGGCTGACTGCGGCTGAAGGGACGGGGAGGTGGTGTAGCCATTATTTTTAAGGATGCCTGGTCCGTGAGATTTCCTGTGCAATCTATCATGGATATAGAGGATCTCCATCTGAGTTTAGATTTGGCTGGAGACAGAGTGGGGATACTGCTGATATGACCTGCACACACCTGTACAGCAGCCTCCCTACACGCGCTGACCGAGCTGGTGTCGGAGGTGATTTTGCGGTCCCCCAGGACGATAGTTCTGGGAGACTTCAACATCCATGCCGATGCCAGTCATGGCGGGGCGGAGCGTGAGTTCATGGCCGCCATGACAACCATGGGCCTGTCTCAGAGAGTAGTGGGTCCCACGCATGTTGGAGGACATACCCTGGACACAATATTTTGCACAGGCCTTGAGGCGGGGGATCCGTTGGTGGGGGAGGTATCAATGGTGCCCTTGTCATGGACAGTCCTTATCACTTCCGGGCAGATATCCTGGTGCATGTCGGCCCTCGGGAGGATGTGGAACCAGTTAGGTTGGTTCGCCCCCAAAGGCTTATGGAACCTGAAAGGTTCCAGATAGCTCTAGGGGATGTTTCCTCTGACCTCGATGGCCGCTCAATCAATGACCTCATGTCTAGGTGGAATATCAGGCTGACGGAGGCCATCAACTGTGTGGCTCCCAGGCGTCCGCTCCCGAAATGCTGACAACGCAGCTCCCCATGGTATACGGGTGAGCTGTGGTCGATGAAACAGGAAGGGTGGCGGTTAGAGCGACGGTGGTATCACTCACTCACTGAAGTGGACCGGTTGCGACATAGAGTCTGATTACGTACCTATACTGTAGCGGTGCGGAAAGCAAAGAAGGTTTTCTTTCCTGCCCATGTTGCGTCTGCTAAGTCCCGCCTAGCTGAGCTTTTCCGGGTGGTGAGGGGACTGGTCAGTCTGGCCTCCCTCTGCCTGGACGTGGAACCATCAAATGCTCGCTGTGATTTGTTTGTGGACTTTTGTGCGGATAAAATCACTCAAATTCGCCATGGTTTTGATGCGACTTTTTTTTAGCAGAGAACAGATCTGAGGCATTGGAAGCCCTGTCTGGTCCTGTTTTGGGGGATGAGTTTCGGACGGTGTCACCCTCAGATGCGGGGGATGCTCTTGGGACTGTTCGAGCCACCAATTCTGAATTCAATACATGCTCGTCCTGACTCGTTAAGGCTAGCCGGGAGACATTGAGGCCATTGCTGCGGGGATAGTCAACGCCTCCCTTGGGGAGGGCAGGGTGCCAGGCTGTCTCAAGGAGGCGGTGGTGCAGCCCCTGCTCAAGAAGCCATCTTTGGATGTTGATGTCCTTGCCAGTTATCGGCCAGTCTCTAGCCTTCCCTTTTTAGGGAAGGTTATTGAACGGGTGGTGGCTCAGCAGCTTCAGGGGCATTTGGACCGGATTAATTTTCTCGATCCCTCGCAGTCAGGCTTTCATCAGGGTTATGGTACGGAGACTGCACTTGTGGTCTTGGCCGACAACCTCTCCTGTGAGTTAGACTGGGGTCGTTCGACCCTGTTGATTTTGTTAGATCTCTCGACTGTATTTGATACCGTTGACCATGAGTTGTTGGTGACTCAGTTGCGGGACCGGACAGGGATTGGCGGGACTGTTGTTGAATGGTTCCGCTCATTCCTGGCAGGGAGAACCAGCGTGTGGTGCTGGGGGAGTTTTCATCTTCCCCCCGGGGCCTCACGTGTGGAGTACCGCAGGGCTCCATCCTATCCCCTCTTCTGTTCAACGTGTACATACAGCCTTTGGGAGAGGTTGTTAGGGAGTATGGAGTGAGTTGTCATCAATATGCTGATGACACCCAGCTATATCTTTCATTTTCCTCCGACTCAGGCCCTGTAGTCTCGGTGCTTACCAGGTGTTTGTCTGCTGTAGGGGATTGGATGAGGGCAAGCTGCCTGAGACTAAATCCTGACAAGAGGGAGGTGATGGTTGTGGGGAAGGCCGGGGTGGTGGTGGTGGCCCCAATCATTGATGGGGTCCACCACCCCCTCCATAGTTTCTCAAGTCCGGAGTCTGGGGGTGCTCCTGGACTCACAGCTCCACCTGGATGTTCAGGTGATGGCTTTGGTGAAAGGAGCATTTCACCAGTTACATCTGGTGCGTCGGCTTAGGCCGTATGTCTCAGACTCGGATCTGGCCATGGTCATCCATGCTTTTATTACATCGAGACTGGATTACTGCAACGCGTTCTATGTGGGGCTACCCTTNCCTCACCCTCCAGGTCCTGGAGCAGCCCCTGCAGTCAGCTGGGGGCGCCCTCCTCCGGGTTCCCTGGGATTCCAGGGTGTCTGCTATGAGGAGGGTTACCCAATTCAAGGTGTTGGTGCTGACCTTTAAAGCTCTAAACGGCTTGGGCCCCGCCTATCTACAGGACCGCCTCACCCTCCGGGTCCTGGAGCAGCCCCTGTGGTCAGCTGGGGGCGCCCTCCTCAGGGTTCCCCCGGTTTCCCGGGTGTCTACTATGGGGAGGGCGTTCTCTGTGGCTACGCCATAGCTGTGGAACTCCCTCCCATTGGAGATCCACTTGGCTGCCGACCTGCCCTCTTTCCGTAGACAATGTAAGACCTGGCTGTTCTGCCAGGCTTTTCCCAAGGGAGATGAGGTGGCTGGGTTAGGGTGGGGTGGGGAATGGGGTTTTACATTGTTTTAATTGATATTATTATGATTTATGTTAATGTGTTAATGTTTGAAATGTTTTAATATATTGTGAGCCACCCCAAGATGCCTGAGGCAGGAGCGGGCAGCATATAAATTGTAAAAATAAATAAATAAAATAAATAAATTTAGGAGTTCCCACTCAGGAAAAGGACCTTGGAGTCATTGTGAACAATACATTGAAATCCGTGTGTGGCGGCTGTTGGAAAAGCAAACCAAATGTTAGGAAATATTCATTCAGGGATAGAGAATAAAACTGAAAATATATGGTGTGACCACACCTTGAATACTGTGTGCAGTTCTCGTCGCCCCGTCTTAAAGAAGATATAGTAAAAATGAAAAGGTACAGAGAAGGGCAACAAAAATGATAAGGGGTATGGAATGACTTCCCTATGAAGAGAGGCTGGATAGGTTGGAACTCTTCAGCTTGGAGAAGAGATGATGGAGAGGGGATACGATGGAAGCTTATAAAATCATGATTGGTGTGGAACAAATTAATAGGGAATGGTGGTTAACCCTCTCAAATAGCACTAGAACTGGGGGAATCTCCATAAAACTAACAGGTAGCAGATTTAAAACAATGAAAAGAAAGTATTTTTTCACTCAACCCACAATTAAGCTGTGGAATTTGTTGCCAGATGATCGATGTGGTCAATGCCAGTAGTATAGCAGGGTTTAAGAAAGGGTTGGACAACTTTCTGGAGGATAGGTCCATTAGCCGCTATTAACCAGGTAGTTCTGGGGAATGTAACCTCTTACTGTCAGAAGCTGAGAGTGAACCACAGGGAATGAATTGCTCCATTGTGACCCGTTGTGACTTCAAAGTGACTGAGATTGACCACTGTCGGAGACAGGTGCTGGGCTCAATGGACCATTGGGTCTGAAGTTCTTATGTCTGTAAATACACTATTTCTTTTTTTCAGTTACACGGGGAAAATTCTGCATCTGATCAATTCACGTTGTAAAGCCTGTTTAATTGGGGCCTTTAAAGAATAAGCTTCTGAGCCCCAAAGTGCTCTACTGGCTCAATTCCATTCCTTAAAATGGGGCTTTGTTCTATTGAAGTACTTTGAGGATGGTTGCTTTGAGGATGAAAGCATGGTTGCTTTCCTGAAACCACTTACTTGCAAGCAGCTTGCCCTACTGAAATTAACAGGACTCTTCATAAATAGGGCTACAAATTTGTCATGGAAATTTTCTTTAAAAGTCATGAATTGGTCATGGCAGGAATGAGACGAAGTCGCGGAAAACTCATGGGTACATTTTTTAAAACTTTTATTCAATATTGTATTTTGTAACCCCCCCACCCTTAGTTTGTAAACCCAGGGTTTAGAATGTAACCCACCCAGCACAGAATAGAAGGAGGAGGAAAACATCCCCCACCCCTTAGACTGTAAACCCAGGGATTGTAAAGCCCTTTGAAAGCCCCATGCTTAGATTGTAAGCCCAAGCAGGGGATAAAGGCAGAGGAAATGCTGCCGTCTCCTCCTGGGCGCCTTTTGAAGCTCCAACAACGATAATGTTCTCTGCCTCTGATTGCGCTGCCACACCATGCTGTGCTGCCACTTGACCACGCTCAAAACTCTGCCCTCCACAAGAAACAACTAAGGAGGAGTTTGGAGCTCCAGGGAGGGTTTGTGGCTTTACCCAGTGGCACCCAGCGTGCTATTTTTGCCGGCTTCTTGCCATGCCGCCGCGTCTCCACAGCCAGGGAGGGGTTTAGAGCTCCAGGGAGACACCGTGGATCTTCTTAGCGCTATTGAGCGTGCTCTTCTCACCAGCTTCTTGCCGGCTCTGCTCTTCAGTTTGGAGGAAACCGTGAAAAACTTGGGGAAATCATGGGAAGATCTCAAAAGTCATGGAGGGAGGCAAAAGTCACTAAAATGTGACTTTGTCATGGCAGTGACAAATTCTTAGCCCTATTCATAAATAAGTGCCTTCAGGATTGCAACCCTAAATTTTACAGTGGTTACTCAGATTCCATAAGATTCAAGTGAGAGTGATGTTCTTGGGATTGTAAATGACTTTCCTCAAATCAGCAGCAGCCTTTTGAATGCTGGGCAACCTTGACATTTTAATTCTCAGTTAAGAGTACCAGATCTTTTCTGGATAAGGAAGGTGTATCATGAAGGATTATATCTTCTGAACAAAAATGTAGGAACCAGCATTTTCACTAATAAAAGTACTTAAAAGATTTCCCCTTTGAATCAAAGAAGAATAAAAAAACTTGAAACATTGTTACTTGAAAGAGCACCTTGATGAAATACTTTTAAAAGATTCAAGTTTTAGAACAGAAGAGGAAACAATTGTTCAATTAATGCTTTTCATTGGGAAAAAGCAAGGACCAATAAAACAAGTGTTATTTCTTACTGCCTGAGACAATAAAGATGTGTTCTTTTTTGCTTTCTTAAAATTTATTTTTAAAGTATGATATTTCACAGAATGTTCATCATCAGAAAGTCAGAGCCTACTGAACCTCTCTCGGGGTGGTGACAATACCCTCTGTAGTGGGAAGCAGTTTAGTGCAGCAGGTCCAGGACTGGGCGTCTCTCCTATCTCCTGAAGGGAACCTAGCTCAGGGTTGGAGACCTTGGGCCTGGGGAGCAACTGCAGCCTGTGGCTAATTTTTATTTGTCCCCTTTCCAGTTCCTGGATCTGGTCCCTGGATCGAGTCTTATGCCCAAACACTGAAAAATTGGGCTCGTGGGAAGGGAGCAGAGATGAGGGCATATACATAAGGCTATGGGACAGATCTGTGGTCTGGATCCTACTCTTTCAAAATGTACCTCTTAAGTTTCCCTGCCTGCAACTTTTAAGTGACCCTTTGAGCTTTGTACTAGTTTTTGAAGTGGCTACGGGGAGGAAGAAAGTTTTGCCACCTTTGCTCTAGCTGTTGTCAGCTTAGCAACAGCTATAAAACTAGAAGCAGAAACCTAGACCAGGACTACACTGTATAATTCACAGGCAATATGAGTGGGCAGAAGCACAGTCCCAGAGCTTCTCTTTTCCTCCTGGAAACCTCTAGCATCTGCTGTAGCTCCAAGCAGATGAGTAACAGGGGTTCTAGGACACAGCTACCATTCCCTTCTAATCCTTCCCTTCCAGACAAGTTACTCTGTGGCTCCAAGATTTGGTTCCCTATTGCCCTTCCACTAGTAAGTGCAGAAAAATCCTTATTTTACAGATGCAGAGAAACCATGAAATTTCCGTTAGTCTATGAAATTGTCAACACAGGATTCTAATTATAAAATAATATAGGTTTAAGATGTTTGAACTGGTTTCAGAGTTTTCTAACATTTGGTAATGGCAGATATTATCATGTAACAATAACACAACAAACTAATATGATAAAGTTTACATTTTGTGTTATTGGAAATATATATTTTCATGAAATGTTTGAGTGTGGTGACTGCCTTGCTGCAATAAATTGATATTTTGTCTTGTTAGTTTTGTTTGAATTTCTGTGCTCAAAATGGAGTACACATCACATTAAAGATAATTGCTTTGTGTTTGAATGTGGTTAAGTCACAAATACAGAACTACCTTCCTACAAAGGGAATTCAATAAATATTACAGTTGTAAGTTTTCCCCAAAAGCGAGTTATGCGCTGCAATAACTTGGCAGTTATTTGCCTGAAAACTATTATAATGCTGATAATTTTGTGTAATTTTCTATTTCTAGTGCTCCGGGAATAATAAAACCATTTTTGTTGTTTGGTGATTCCTAGTATTCTCTGCAAATATCTCCCCTTTCCTTCTCCTAGTCTTTATACTACACTTTCACAGTTCTTTAAGCCTAAGGAGAAACACACTGCATATGTTTTAACCTACATTATAAAATATAAATAATCAATTTAAAGCTAAAAATGTCAATGGCCATTTGGTCAGCAAGTGCTCAAAGTACTGGAAAAGTTCTCTTCATCTCTTGCTACATCCAATTGTTGAGAACATTTTAGTTTGAAATTAGATTTCAAGGTCCCCAGGCGAAAGAACACGTTCTTAAGAAGACCAGTGTAAAGCATAACACGCAGGGTAAAAACAGACATGCTGATGGTGGCTGAACTTTCTGGGGCAGCTGATACAGCTTGGTTCAGGTTCGGGCGCTGAACAGATGTGGCTGGGAAGCTGTCTGGCCACCTGATGGTCCAGAAGCACAACGAGTATGCGGGTGACCAGCCCTGCCCTGCTTCTGGTGCCCTGCCCCTCATCATGATGGACAACCATGGTGGCTGATGAGGCATAGCCATGGCAGTTATGCCGCATGGGAACAGACATGCTAGCCTGCTGTAACCTGTTTTGGCCTGGTCAGGCCATAGCCCAGGCTGTGACCTTGGAGATATGCTGAGGTCACAGCCTGGGCTAGCTACCAACACAGCCCAGGACAATCTTGGGCCAACATCTGGCAGCGCTTGCACATGTTCAGGTGGGTCCTAGACTGCAGCAGGTCAAAGTGGGCCAAAATCATGTCTGTTTTTACCCCCATGTAACCCAAGTTGTGATTGAGGATTTGGGCAATACTACAGTACAGTAATAATAAATGCTGCTACATAAATCCATAGTGTGCCCATACCTTGAATATTGTGTGCAATGAATAAGGTGCTGGACTTGGTCCTGGGAAGCCAGGGTTCATATCCTGACCTAGCCATGAACTCACTGGGTGGCCTTGGCCAAGTAACAACCTCTCAGCCTCAGTTCCCCATCTGTAAAATGGGAATGTGTGTGTGTCTGTCTGTATCTTCCTGTGTTCCTCACTCTTGTCCATCTTAGATAGTTTGTAAGCCCACTGCTCAGGGACTTGTCTCCAAAATCTGTGACTGTAAAGCGCTGTGTATGCCTACTAGCACTACAGTAGTAGTAGTAGTAATAGTAGTTTGGGTTGTCCCATGTAAAAAAAAAAAAAAAAAAGACATCATACAAATGGAAAAGGTACAGAGAAGAGAAACAAAGATCATCAGAAGTATGCAATGGCTTCCATAGGAGAAGAGACTCAAGTTAGGACTCCTCAGGCTCGAGAGGGGGTGATTGAGGAGATATAGAAGTCAAAATCATGAGTGGTGTGAAGCAGGTAAATAGGGAGTCGTTATTTACCCTTTCCCAAAATACTGGAACTAGGAAACACCTGATAAAGTTAACTGGTAGAAGATTTAAAATAAGCCCTATGAATTACTTTTTCACTTGGTGCGCAAGTAACCCAGGGAACTTCTTGCCATGTGATGGTGTGAAGGCCAGTTGTATAGGTTGGTTCAGGAAAAGACTGGATAAGCTGATGGAGGCTAGCTCCGTCAGTGGCTATTGACCAAGTTAGTTGGGGGATGAAACTTGTGACTGTTAGGAACAAAGAATGAATGGTAGAGACTGGATTGCTTCATTATGTCCTTTTGTGCATTTCCCAAAACAATGGAAGTGGCCACTATTGGATACAAGATTCTTGGCTAGATGGACCATTGAACTGATCCATTATGGCAGTTCTCATGTTGTTATAATCCTTTGACACACATTCATTATTTCTCTGCCTCCCACCAGCACCACCTGGAAATTTCAGATGGAGCTCCAAAACTTCATTTCTCTACCCAAGTAGGCAGGTATCCTTACCACCATGGTACAAATTGTGTTACAGAGAGGTTGCATAAGGTCATTTCTGGAAGATTTAGAACTATAACCTAGATCATAGCTCATTTTTTTTCACCGTGCTCCCTGTCTCTCCTGAATCTGTGTTCTTGGGTATCCTGCCTGTCGTTACTATTCTGACTTACAAGGCCACAAACCCCTTTTAGAGTTGGGAGTGAAGTTAGAAATCAACACATGGCTTTCTAACCCATTGGAAAAATCTGTTTCTTCCCTGTCCCACTATAGGGTGTTTTTAGATGGACATGGGGCTAGGCACCCCTGAAGCTGTTCTGCCTGTATGCTGCCCCCCCCCCCTCCCGTATCATAGCATTGCGGGTGGTCGCCTGATGCTCTAGGCTGGTGCCTGTAATTCTGTAGTGTTGCCCAGGGCAATGGCCAGCTGGAAGTGAAACTGCAGTGTGGGTCTGCACATCAGATGACCGCTGCTCTGTTTTGGGCTGGTGCCCTGGGGTTGGCTGGCCTGCCGTGCTGACGGTGCTTTGGGATGTTCTGGAGTGCCACTGGTGGGCCTGCCCCAGAGTAGGCACAGCCTGCTCACCTTGCACATCTGGCAGGGCACCTTTAGACAGATGGACCACCCAGGGGTGAAGTGGGCTGGTGCAGTCACCACCGAGGCAGCGTGTCTGTCTGAAAACACCCATAGAGGCTTGTTGCTGCTACTAGTTATTTTTCTGATTCAACTGGCAGATTTCTGTGCTAGGGATCTGAAGCTCCCAATTTCTTGGTGATTATAATTTTGATTATAGTTTTATTAAAAACAAAGAGTGCAAGAGAAAGAAGATGGCATAGAGAGATCCTTTGCTTTTACAGACGGGGGAAAGGACAGGCCCGGACATGAGCTACCGCACCCATCCCAATGTCCACTCACTCTTCTGAATTTTGTTTTGTGAAAAATGTTGTCTATTGCTGATACCTCTTCCCTTGAAACCAAACATTTTCTCTTCTGGGCAGCTTAGCTGGTTATTTGGTTTATACAGAAAGCGTCCTTAAAAACAGTTTTGAAATCTACTGTCAGTTGTAGCATAATGTGCAGTAAATATGTTCAATGTTTATGTCTTTTGTCACTCGTTTCAATGTTTTATGCTCCCCATAGGCAGGTTCACAGGTTGGGGTTGAGCTGAAACCCCAACTAAGCATGAAGTCAACCTGTCAACTCTAGAGTAGGATTTTCCTGTTTGAGACGGTCAAACTGCAGGAGCAACGACAAGATTTGCACAGTTATACCAACATTATAAAGCTCTGAAGTTTTAAACTAAAGCTGGGATGGAACCCGTTTATACTCTGTGTAATGATTAGCTTGGTGCTTATGAGCGCCAGTAAGCATGAGAAATATAAAGGAGAGGCTGACAGGAAGCCCTTTGTTGATACTTCATTTTTAACGCCCTCATTCCAGTAGATCCTGGAAGACTGTTTTCGGTCATGCTACGTTGGGAGCCAGTAAAGGCAGAATTTAGCAAGCCAACAGTGTTCCAAATCTTTGCACAGGCTAGGCACAACAGTAGGCAAAAGGAACATTATTATTATTTATTTATTTTCAATTTATATCCTGCCCATATCCAACAGGCTCATTGTGGCTCACAAGGACAGAAACAAAAGAATAAATAACTATAAAATGTGCTATACGCAGTGTCAAAACCTTAACTCTCCAGACTTGATTCCCATCCGATTAACTCCCGCAACTCTGCCTCTCACATGAGGTAATCCCTCCCACACAATCTCCCATTCCTCTTGAGCTCCTCCCCCCTCGGCTCTCACCCAAGGGAGACCCCTCCCCTCCCACCTGCTACCAATATAATACTTCCTCCATCCTCAACTCCCCTCCTTGCTCATCCTACCTCCTTTTCTTTTATATATTTTTTATTTATTTATTTATTTACAAAACATTTATATCCCATACCCTCTTGCAACTCGGCAGCTCGGGGAGGCGAACAAGATAAAAACATCACAATAAAATAATCTAATTACAATATAAAATATATAAAATCAACACATAAAATAGCAGCTAACAGATAAAATAAAATCCCTTCCCTTCCCCACCCTACCCACACCCCTCCCCGAAGGCCCGGCAGAACAACCAGGTCTTACAACATCTGCGGAAAGAGGGGAAGTCAGGGGACAGAAGGGCCTCCAACGGGAGAGAGTTTCACAGCCGAAGTGCAGCCACCAAGAACGCCCTCCCCACTGTTGCCACCCGGCATACCTGGGGGACTTCGAGTTGGGCGCCCCCGGCCAACTGCAAGGGTCGCAAAATGACCCGAGACTTGAGGCAGTCTCGTAGGTAACCAGGACCCAAGCCGTTTAGAGCTTTATAAGTCATAACCAACACCTTGAATTGGGCCTGGAAGACAATAGGGAGCCAGTGCAGAGTCTGAAGCACCGGTGTAATGTGCTCATGGCGGCCCGTCCCCGTTAGGAGGCGGGCTGCTGCATTCCGCACCAGCTGCAGCCTCCGGACCATTGCCAAGGGTAGCCCCATGTAGAGCACGTTGCAGTAGTCCAGTCGATAGGTAATGAAAGCATGGATGACAGTGGCCAGATCAGAGTCCGAGACATATGGCCGCAGCCATTGCACCAGATGTAGTTGGCGGAATGCTTCTCTCGCCACAGCCTCCACCTGACAGTCCAGAGCTGCGGGTCGAGGAGCACCCCCAGACTACGGGCAAGAGGGGGACAGACCCCGCCAATGACAGGAGCCCTCCTCAGCCCTACCCGCCAACATCTCCCTCATGTCAAGATTCAGCCTCAAACGGCTCGTCCTCATCCAATCCCCCACAGCTGCTAAGCATCGGGTAAGCACCGAGACTGACGGGCCTGGGTCTTCAGAAAACGAGAGGTAGAGTAGTGTATAATCGGCGTACTGATGATATTGTACGCCAAACCCTCTCATGACCTCACCCAACGGTTGCATATACACGTTGAACAGGACGCGTATATGCTCAGTTGGGAGTGCCCTTCTCGAAGTCCCCTGGGTATCGTGGGGGACAACTATAGAGAGGGCGTTCTCGGTGGCCGTGCTGAGGCTGTGGAACTCCCTCCTGGCAGAGGCCTGAGTGGCCCCAGATCTCTCCTATTTCCGACGTCAATGCAAGACCTGGCTGTTCCGCCAGGCCTTTGGAGTGGGAGATAGGTGAGCGTGTGTGTTTGGTTTTATAGGGTGTGGTAAGGGTGGGATATTTTTTTTTCCTCCCTCTTTTCCGGTGTGTGTGTGTGTGTGTGTGTGTGTGTGTGTTTTTCCCCTTTTTTTCCTCTTCCTATTTAGATTGTTGGTGGTGGTGGTGGTGTATTTTTATGTGTATTTTTTATAAAAGCTGCCTTTGGCAGGAGGGGCGGGATATCAAATGCTTTAAATAAATAACATTATTAAAAAAACAAAGCCAAAACCCAACCAAGACTTTAAATTATTTTCTACCAATGCTTAAAGTAATATTTGGTGTTAGCATTTTTATAATAGAAAGTAAAAATATTTCTTGTAGGAGCTTGCTGACATTTGCTGTTGAACGTCTTTCTAAAGTTTTCTGTGCATTATTAGAAATAGTAAACTAGTTTTGAAAACTGCTTCACAAATCCGAACCCTGATTAGCACGATTGTATTACCTCTCAAGAAAATATGTCTGCTTGGCCGTTGTCCCTAGAAAGCTAGTGAACTGTGTTTAAATATGAACTGTGATCATCATCAGCTGCAGTAGATCTCATGCTTGTATCTGGAATATCATTCCAAGATTGTCAGGTGGATACAATGTGTGCATCAGTCTCTTAACAGTTTTAAAGTTGTACTCTGGACAGGGCTTTTAAGTGTCTAAAATAGAAGTGGCTGGAGTTTTAAACTGTTTGCCATTATATTACTCTTAAATCACAAAGGATTTAGAAATTTAGCTTTTGGAAGAATCTTAGTTAGTCTTAAGCAAACATGTTTGTTTTGTATTTTGCTGTTGGCAAGGGAATTTGCTGAGGTAGTTTTGAATGCTTTATTGAATATCCTGCTGAGCGAACCATCACTGTGACAGGTAAATAGAGGCTCCGCATTAAAGGTTTGGGTACCCTCCCCCACATTTCTGCATGGCTGTTGAAAGTAAGGATTGTTTTGCTTTGAACCCTGTCGATTTGGGTCACAACCTGGTCTGATGAAAACGGAGCTTCCTAGGGGCTGTCTACCTGTGTGAGATTTATGGAGGTTGAGTGTGAACCAGCCACATGTGGTCTCAAGATTACCTTTAAACAGCAATCAGTTCAGGCAGCAGAGTACATATGAAGGGACTATTAACTGATTCAGGCATATCTTCGACTTGCAAAGCCCTTGTAAGAAAACAGAATAATAGAAGGCAAAGGAATGATTGCCAAAAGCTATGGAAGGTGCATCTTGCCATATTGCTGTTGGTACATCTGTTGAGTTGTGGATTTATTTCCTAAAATGGCAACCGCTTAGCTTTTGAAGTACATGCTAAGGTCAGAGGAGATGAGCTAGAAATGATTATGTAATGTTTACTCTTTTCTTTGAAGATTTCAAACTTTAATTATGCATCATTTGGAGATGTTTAACAAAGGACATACTTACCCAAATGTTTGGCAGACTTCCACTTTTCTAGCAAGTAATAGTTGTAAGCTTTGGAAATATAAAATTCAAAATAGTTCTGATCTTACAGAAACTGGTGTGTAATTTTTTTATAATGTGGATTACGTGTTATGACTAACTTACATTTTTGTGTCAGATTCCCAACAACCATCCAACCAAAACATCACTATCTTCATGCCATGTCATCGTTGTTGGCTGGAAACCAAAAGTAGCTGAAGGGATCACAGCAAACGCTTTGCCACTAAGAAAGAAACCTGTTTTTACTAGGGCTTCAGATCATCTTGGACAACGGAGATAAATTCACATTTTTAGCATCTGCTTATCTTTCATTTTACTTTCTATATACAGAAAGAGCTCAATTAATAAATTGTCTCTCTTTTGGAAATGTATATATTTTGATAGGAATAAGGGATAATGAGCAGATTGCCAAACCATTTCATGTTAAACTGTCCTGGCCTAATATGATGATAGTCGGGAAGAATGTGCCCATATGCACCCACATATAATAGGTGTGTGTGTGTAAGTAATAAAAAACAATAGTGTATGTGTGTCAGATGGGGAGAGTGAAAATGCACCCTTCTCTGTTTGTGCGTGCATCCCATTGTGTGAGTATGAGTGTGAGATTGGCCCTTTTCACACCGACACCCTCAGTCGGTGCCTCTATAGGCGCGACGGGGTGCACCTGTTGGATAGAGGCAATGACATGGCTCGAGGACCTGAGGGCAGCCCTGTACCAGTATCTTGGCATTCTTACGTGGGTGGAAAGGGGTTAGTGGCTCCGCCGCTTCCTCCTTTTTTGTGGCCAATATCAGCATAGGGACCATGCCCAGGCAGAGGTCCTTAAGAGCAGAGGGAGACATGGCTCCTCCCCAGTCACCTGCTGTGGTGAGCAGGGATGTTGGGGTGGAACCCAGCTCGAACCTGAAAACAACTGGGTGGGGTTGGCAACCCCGTCTCTGTGGATGGATGGGCTTGACTAGGGCTACCGGGTCACCAAGGTGGAGGGGCGGGTGCTGGTGGGAATAACCTGACCCCCCCCCACCTGGTTTTTGCGGGCCCAGTTCCTCTGCTATAGTCACAGGGGGGCCCAGTATCGGGCTACCCTCCATAATCATAAAGTTGTGGCCAAGGCCTTAACCCAAGCTGACGTGTCTCATGTGGTTCATCTGGGTCTTGCTCACGCAAAGAATATCCCATGTACTTTGTAGTGCCATATTTTGCTTTGTGGCCTCACCGAGCAGGATGGAGGAGATTAAGTACCCCTCCAGCATTGTGATGGCAGCCATTTTGTCATCACAGCATGTGAAGGAGCAGCAATGTTATTTATTAACTTGACTCACCCTGGACTAAGAATTACTGGGATCTGGCCACCACTTCTTGTGAGCTTACACTAGACCCTTGTTTCTTAGAGACTGAGAACAAATTTTTTCCTTTTGTGCCAGATTGGTCCAAGCAGTGTGTTTGCCTTCTCCACAGTAACCTAGAGTGGTGTCTTAACACAATCGGACGTGAATGTACTTGTTTACTTTGATGAGACTTTTTGGTCTCTCTACTGCACGCTAATAGTCTTATCAAAAGATCCAAGGCACACTATTTTAATAAAATTTTCATTAAATTGAGTTTTTGTATGAATTTGGGGGCTCCATCCCCCAGAAGAATCACAAGTTAGAGTAGAGTGTTTCCAAGATAATGAGATGGAGAGGAAGTTAATTGCAATTTAATAGGGACATTTTTAGAGATTATTTATATAGTGCCAGCAATGTACTTGGTGCTGTACAATCATAATTAGGGACAGTTTCTTTTGCCTAGGGGCTTACAATCTAGGAAAAACAAGGGAGGAGGGAACGTAGGGAAAGAAGTTTTAGGAATGGTGGTCCTGAGCACTTGATTCTATTCCCTCGCTCATCTTAGAAGAAGAAAGACTGTTATCAATCCAACAATAGCTGGAAATAGTAAAGGTTGGGGAGCACAGTAGGAATGTGCCCCAGAACTGCAGATGGAGAACTCTGAGAGTAGTCCTACTGCATATTGGTATGCAAGAAGGAGATGTCTTGTGGGAAGAATAAGGTGCTGAGGATAACCTTCATTTTGGCTTAGCATCAGGTTTATTGTGGCCTTTACCAAGGAATATTTTTTTCTTCTGTGTGAAATTGGGTTTTAATTAAATAAAAAAAGCTTCAGCCTGTTCTTAACCATAAATCTGCCTCCATGTCCTCTTTTGGTCACTGCTTGTGCATGGCAGCTGGGATTATGCCTAATCGATAATGTGTCATACCAGTATCAATACTGTTCTTTCCACAGAAAATTAAGGATCAGAATTTAGCAAAACTTTTATCTACGCTACAGGCCAGGACCCTCAATTTTCTGTGGAGAGTTTATTACCAGTGGTAGCAAAGAAAGAATACTCTTTTGTACATATAGCAAACTAAACCTTTGATTTATGTACTATTTGTAATTGGTTAATGATATTACAAAATTTTTCAAATAAAGGTCAAATATGAATTAGTCTAGGAGTCTATGCTCTCCCCCTTGGAGTTATTACCCAGAGTTCTCAGTACCAGCAGTGGTCTAAGGTAGTCCATAGAAAGTTCCACCTAGTGGGCACTTACAGATACGATGGCTTTTGCTGTCATCCTGCCCGGGGTGTAGGGAGAGTTACCCCTTGCTGGGACAGCTCTGTCCATGGGAACAGACAGGAGGCAGGGTGGGGAGCACTGTGTGGCTGATGCCCCGTCCCCCACATCCCCTTTCCCCTGCCTACCATGGCGACCCACCCCCCCCCCATGCCGGGACAAGCCAGGGCCGGGAACACACATTCCTGTCTGGTTTGCCTGCTCTTGCCTTGCTGGGCTGCGGGTGGGCGTGGACTATGGGCCCGCTTTGTTCCAGGTCCACATATCCAGTCCAGCTGCCACCCTGGGAGGGGTTTGTTTCGGGTCCACAAACGAATGCATCACGCTGACCCAGTCAGTCTGAACTAGGTCGGCGTGATGTCTGTTAACACGCTGTGGATCAGTAGTACCAGGAATCTCAGTTGGCAAGGTATGGCACCAGGAGTTAAGTGAATCTCTCCATGTCAGTGTCCCAGGCCTCGAGTGGAAAAATTAGGTTCTTTAAGAACTGAAGATGGTTTGTGTGACCTTTTCGATGGCAATGATTCCACTTCCTTGAGAGGGCAGTGAATTTTAAATCTTCCCAGAGATATATTCTCACAGACCCCTCTTCTACACAGGAGCCCTGTCTCTGTGTAATTTAGAGTTTGCTCACTTCACTCAGCTGACAGGAGCTTAATCTGTTGTGTGTGAAATCCGCTGTTTGTGGAATATTCTCTTTGATCCAAGAGTAATGCCCTTGCAGTGCCCTTCCTGTAATGAAAGAAAGGTGAGGTGAATCAAAGTGATCCTAGATAAGACTGGAATGTGTGTATTGGTTACAACTCTATAATTTTTGGTATTACAACTCTACTTTGATGTTTACCTTTACTTTCCCAAGAGATTAGCAACAGCCCATAGTTCAGCCTCCTTTCACCTCTCTAAAGACATTGTTTCAGTTACAAGTATGAAGTTTTCATTGCTGAACTCATGACTTGAATTTGAGTGTGAAAAGAGTTGCCAAAGTAACAGAGACGTCATTTTCAGTGATTAAAAACTGACTATGCAGCGATAAGTAGAAACCAACTCAATGGTGAGCTGCACTAATGTGCAGTTTCTTTCCTTCTTTCTTTGAAATTGCATGAACAGTTCACGATTAACAGATGTTCAGCCACTTGTGTTACAGTGTTGATTGCTTTGGGAAATATAGTAATTATATGTCTTTCTTTAAGAACTTTGTTCTGGTGGTTAGTTCACCCTGCATAAGAATGGACTGTCTGTAGTTATAAATTAAATAAAGCACAATTCTCAAATGAAGAAAATAACTGTACTGGTATTTCTGGAGTGTGTTCACTGTGTATACCTAATTAGCACAGAATCCAGTACTGATTGTATTTAGGACTTCACAGCTTCATCGTTAAAATATATAAGGGTAAAAACTTGCTTTGTGGAAATGCAGATTTTGCTAGTAGGTGAGGATTTTGATCAGGGCATGAAATTTGCAGGCACCTGGGAGCCATTGGCACCCAGAAAACTGAGGCTGGTGACTGGTTCAGGGGTGTAGTGGGTCAAGAACGGTTTAATATCAGGATAAAATCTGGCGACTGAATTTTTTAATTTTTTTTTGGCTCCCGGAGTTTGATCTGAAATGTCATGCCCTGATACTATGTAGCTGTGGAGGCAGGTGTCTTGAGAGAGAGATTTTCCATACAGTTTATAACCTTCACATCTTCAACTCTCGTCTTCATCACAGTTCTTGGTTTAATAAGGAGTAATATTCACTAAAGGAGGTTCAAAGAGCTGGAGTGGCGCTTATACATATTGAAAAATATCTGAAAAACGGAACTTTTAAGCTGTATGTTTCTTATACATATTCCTGCATCCACTGAGAGATAGTACTAAAACCAATTTAACTAACCATATATAAAGTGGACCATTAGTGGAATTAAATGTTTTATTCAATCCATTCTAGGAAAAGGAATAATAAGTACTTTAAAGATCTAACGTTCTAACTTTAAACAGCATCTCATACTAAAGAGACAAGGGTCCCTAAAATGAGGTAGATGGAGGGATGTTTGAGGGGCTTGAGAAAAGCTTTAGAAAAGGTGATGGAAAAAGATGAGTTGTCAAGAATTTGACACGGGAGTTTGCTTACAGATGTGCATTGGTTAATGAGGAGCCTACAGTTCCTACAGAGAATATGGTGATCAACGTGAGAGCAAGATTACTACAGATTATGTAGGGTTAGGTTTAAAGTGAATATTGATCCAGCATGTGACCTTTAGGTTGACTGGAGGTGGAAATGTGTGCCATGAAATGAAGCAATTCTTGGAGAATAAAGTCCTTGGAAAATTCAGTTTCTCTGTGTACTCTAATACTAGAATACAAAGCAGTTGAAAAACACTGCAGGGAATGATAGGCAAGGTCACCTAATTGTGTCCTTTTGATAATTTCTATGATTATGAGAATCTCTTAAAATTAACTGTTGAAAGTTCATTTTGTCAATAGTTTTCATAGGATCATAGAACCGTAGAGTTGGAAGGGATCCCATGCATCATCTAGTCCAACCCCTTGGGACCTTTCAGGAGGGGCGGTGGGGGAGGCAAAATGTACCAAAATGCATCCCTGAACGATGCCTCTCTAGTCTCTTCTTGAAAACCTCTGGGGAGGAAGATTCCACACTTCTCTAGGCAGGTTCCATCACTGACTGTTGTAACAGTTAATTTTTCCATCCATAACTGTCCTAACAGTTAACTTTTTCAAATGTTCAACCTAACTTACTGTGGTTTAAAACCACTGTTTCTTGTCCAGTCTTTGGTGGCAGTGTAAAACATTCCTTTTGATTGTATCCTTTTAAATATTTGAAAACACAAAATGTTCCAGCTTAATCTTTTTTTTTTTTTAAAAAAATCTAGGCTAAAATGCTGAGTGCTGTCAGCCTTTCCTCATATGACTTGTATTCATCTTTGTTGCTCCTTACAATATCTTTTCCAGCTTGTTAACATCCTTTTTGAAATGTGGAGCCTAAAACTGAACACCCTAATCCAAGAGATGTCTGACCAGTGATGAGTATAGTGGTACTATAATTTACCAAGTCTTGGATATGATGCTTCTCTTAATACAACTCGGAATGACACTGACCTTTTTTTGCAATAGCATCATACTGTTAACTCGTGTTCAATTTGTGATTCACTTTAATCCCTAAATCATTCCCTGTGGTGCTGCTGCCTAGCTATCTATCTGCACTCGAATCCACCCACTGTTAAGGGTCCCATAATCCAGGTCTGGCCTTAGAATTTACAGGGCACAGGATGAAGATAAAATGTGGGGCTGCTGGTGGCTCCACCTCCATAGGGTGCTTTTAGGATCCACCTTGGATCCACGACCCGCGTATGGATCCAGGTGCTTTTAGGATCCACTCTGAGACCCTCTGTGGCAGGGCATGAAGTTTCAGATCGAAAAATGGGCTACTGCAGAGCCCCTGCAACTAGAGAAAACAGTGGGGATTGGTGTAGTCACCCCAGTTTATCCTGTGGTAAGGCCTGGCTGTCATCGCATCTTAGGCCAGTAGGTGTGATGGCCTTCCCTCAGTGTGGAACTCTCTCCCTCCAGATGTTCATTTATGTTCCTTCCTCCTCACCTTCAGAAAGCATCCGAAGACTTTTCTAGTCTCCAGGTGTTTTTAGGATCCAGTACTGGTTCCCCTTAATGCAGTCTCCCCCTCTTAATTGCTTTAAATTGATTTTATATGGATTTTAAGTTGTTTTATGGTGCTTCCCTGTATTTTTGTACTAATTCTTGTGAAGTGCTCTAAGTGCCATTGAGGTGTGGGGGGTGTTATATAAATAAAAAGTATTATTATTTCCTATGTGCATTGCTTTTTACATGTCTTAGTTTAATTCCATTCTTTTGTTTTCAACCCTGGTCCTACCAATGTATCAAGATCATTTCAAATTGTAATCTTATCCTCTAAGGAATTTGCAATTTCCCCCCAGCTTTGTATCATCAGCAAATTTGATAAGAGTACTGTCTAGGTCATTAATGAAGATATGGAACAGCACTAAACTCAAACTGATCCCTGTGCAGTCCCACTTGACACTTCTTCCCAATTTAAAGTTGACTCATTATTATTATTTTGGTATGATTTTGACTGATTCTGTACCCACCTTATAGTAGTTTCTTCTAGATCAGATTTCTTCATCTTGATTATGACATTTTCTCTTGAATCCGTAAGGAAGGTGCCAGTGGCAAGGTTTAGTGTGGTTTAGTAAAAGTGAAGATCTTTCATTATTTTTATTTATTATTTATTTAGCACCAGCAATGTACCTGGCACTGTACAGTCCACACAAAGACAGGTCCCACTCCTTACCCCTAAGGGACTTACAATCTGAGAGACGAGGGAGGAGGGATATGAGGGAGAGGTAAACATCAGGAAAGGCAACAGTACGTTCATGAGGTTGAGAAGTTGCAGGCTCACGTGCTTTGCTTAGTTACAGAGAATTAGGTTCTGAGTGAGGGGGAAAGGATGCAGTATCACTCATGACAAGCTAGGGAAGGCCTGACGGAAGAGGTGAGTTTTCAGGAGGGATCTGAAAGTTGGGAGGGAGCGGAGTGAATGTATCCAGGGAGGGAGTTCCAGGCATGAGAGGCAGCAAGAGAGAAGGGGTGAAGATGTTTAGAGGAGCAAGGTGTTCATGGGCAGGCGAGGGTGGGGGCAGAGGAGGAGCGAAGCTCCCCATCAGAAGCGTGGGATACAAGAGCGAAGAGAGATGGGGGAGCAAGGCCATGAAGAGCCTTTAAGATGAAGACCAGGAGCTTGTGCTGAATGCATTCCCATAAAGGGAGTCAATACAGGATAGAGAGGAGGGTCTGTACAACGTCAAAGCGATCGGCAAGGTGAATGTTTTTGACTGCAGAGTGTTGAATGGAGATGAGGGGGACCTGATCAGAGCAAGGGAGGCCAGTAAGGAGTAAGCTGCAGTAGTCAAGGCGAGAGATGACTAGAGCATGGACTAGGGTTTTTGCAGTGGCAACAGTAAGACAAGGTCAGATTTTAGCAATATTGTACAGAGCAAAGCAACAGGATTTAGCAACAGCCTGGATCTCAGGCTTAAAGGAGAGGGAGAAGTCAAAGATGAATCCCACCAGGCTATGGGCCTGAGGGATTGGCTGGATGGTGACTCCCTCAATGGAAATTGAGAGGAAAGTAGGAGAGGAGCATTTCGAGGGAAAGATGAGAAGTTCAGTCTTGGCCATGTTAAACTTGAGGTGGCGACGAGACATCCAGGCAGAGATGTCAGCAATCCAAATCTGGATGGAGGGGGAAAGCATGGGAGTGGAGAGATAGAATTGCATGTCATCAGCATAGAGGTGATACTGGAAGCCGTGGGTTTCAGTGAGTTTACCCAGAGAAAGAATGTAAAAGAAGAAGAGAAGGGGGCCCCAAACCGAGCCTTGGGGAACTCCCACAGAGAGGGGAAGTGACGTAGAGGAGGTACCAGCAAGAGAAACATTTAAGGAGCCGTTCAAGAGATACAAAGAGAACCAGTTGAGAACTGTGTCCCAGAAACCAAGGGAGCGTAGCGAATCCAGAAGGAGGCCATGATCAGCAGTGTCAAAGGCAGCAGAAAGATCAAGGAGGACAATAACAGAGTAGAAGCCCTTAGACTTAGCTAAGAGAAGGTCATCGGTTATTGGGGAAAACCCCAATGTTAAAAATCCGTGGGGTTTTTTTTAAATGCAAAAAAAACAGATACCGGCCATACCGAGAAAAGAGCCCATATATCAAATTAATCTGAAAGGCCCATTATTGGGTACTTTCAGTTCTCGACAGTACCGAAAGTCCCATCCCTAAATTGGTTTCTTAATCCTTGACTGGAATCCTTAGTCGTCTTGCCTGCATAATGCCATTTTGAGACTTAAATCCTATGACCTCACACAGCAACAAAGGCATGTGTGGTATATCAGATATCATTCAGAATTGTGACCCAGTCCAAAGAAGCTGCAACCCCTACCTACAGTCCCAACCTACAGTTTGGGAACATATGTCTTAGGCTAGTGGTTCTCAGTTTGTGGATTGGGATCTCTTGTGGAGTCATGTCATCACAGACGGGGTTATGATCTTCAGTACTGCTGTATAATATAGTGGCTTTGTTGATATCTGGGGTCACATGATTATATGTATGTCTCGAAATAGGCTTGCATTTTCAAAAAGTTTGTGAACCACTGCTTTAGGTGCTATCCTAAATAGAAATAAATATTACTTTTCCGATAACTTCAGTTTATTACCCTAGGTTTTATTTTGAGGCTTGTTTTTTAAAGAAAAAAAAAATCTTGTGGAAGTTGAAAGTATCTAAGATGTGGAGCCGATACTATCGAGAGCATCTCATTAATATTTTCTGGTTGTTTTTTTTTCTGGTATCTTGCTAAATGTTTTAAAGATGTTGAAGCCAATTTAAAGACAAGAATGTGTTCTGTGAGGATAATGCCAGTGAGGATAATGGAGCAGTAAATGTGTCAAATCTTGCTAATCTTACTCAAGCTAATAGTCCCAGTAAGATTGACTGAACTATTTGTTTGTTTGTTCGTTCATTCATTCAGGGTAGACTTCTACCCTGCCCTTGCCCTAAGGCTCAGGGCAGCTTACATAAAACACACAAAACAGAAATACAATAAAACTAACTTCCTTTATTGTAACTAATACAATAAAACTTCCTTCCATTAGGATAGCACCTTGATTCTCAGCTCCGCTTGGATGCTCAGGTGGAGTCTGTGGCAAGGAGTGCCTTTCACCAATTACATATGGTGCGTCGGCTTCAGCCGTTTGTTTTGGACTCTGACCTGGCCACTGTCATCCATGCATTCATCACCTCTAGGCTAGACTACTGTAACGCGCTCTACGTGAGGCTACCCATGGTGACGGTTCGGAGACTGCAGCTGGTGCAAAATGCGGCAGCCCGTCTCCTGGTAGGATTGGGCCATCAGGAACATATTACACCGGTTCTTCGGTCTCTGCGCTGGCTGCCTATAGTCTTCCAGGCCCGATTCAAGGTGTTGGTGCTTGCCTATAAAGCCCTAAATGACCCTTGGCCTGACCTATTTGCAGGACCGCCTCACCCGCCGAGTCCTGGATGAGCCCGTGCGGTCATTGGGGGGTGCTCTCCTCGAGGTCCCCTGAGTCTGTTGGGAGGCCACAATGGGGAGGACCTTCTTGGTGGCTGCTCCATGGCTGTGGAATTTCCTGCTGGTGGAGGCCCATTTGGCCCCGGATCCCCCCTCTTTTCAATGCTGTTATAAAACGTGGCTGTTCTGCCTGGCTTTTGATGGGGAGGATGGGTAGGGTGGGAGGAATGAGTTAGGGTGGTGGGTGATTAGGGATATTTTAATTCCTTCCTGTTTTGATTGTTTTAAATGGTTTTTTTAATTGATTGTGAGCTGCCCAGAGCTGCCTGTGGAGGATGGGTGGGGTAAAATTTTAATAAATAAATAAAAACCTCATTAAAAGAAAAGCTCATTGTTACCCCTAACCCTCCCACTCCCAACCACGACCCACCTGCCAAATGCTTTGTCAAAGAAAAAGGTTTTACATTGCCTCTGGAATAGGTTCAGGCTTGGGCTCTGATGGACCCCCAGGGGAAGGGAGTTCCATAAGGAGCAGCAACTGAGAGCACCTCTCTGTGGGCCCTTGTCATACGGACAAGTTTGACCCACAAGAGAACGCTCCCGGACAACTGCAGGGACTGCAATGGAGCATGGTAGGAAGGTTTTTTTCTCAGATATTGCTCATAGAACTAGTTTCATGTGTTAGGTGATCAGTATTTGGCTCAAAGTGTGGTGATTTGTGTTTTTGTTTTTATTAGTGTTACATTATGAAATGTTGTTAGTGTTGCAACAGAAGAACTCAGGCTTTCAGTGCTCTTCGCATTTCTTATAATTGTGGATGATTGCTCACAGTGGTAAAATGAAAAAAACGTATTTTTGTTTGTGCTTTCCCCAGAAAATCCAAGTTGCACTACTGCTTGTTCTTCACTAAATTTTCCTAGCAACAAGATAATCATGTTTCATTTTTCTAGTGTGCACTCATAGGTTTTTTGTGCCTCTCTAAGTCAAAGTTTTAGCAACATAGAACTGTTTCTGTGTATAACAACTATACTGCTTGTTCAAAAGTCTGACATACAAGTGGGTTAGCTGACGGAAATAAGCTGGAGCTATTAAAATAACCATAGGGTGGGAATGACAGTCAGAGCTGTCTGCTTTTGTCCCGAAAGATTTCCTGAACTGGGAATAACAGTAAATTCTAAGACAAGCCCCATCAGGGAACTTCCAGTTGTATCATCTTGTTCCTCCTCATTTCTCTGAAAGCATGCTTATACTTACTTAGGATTTAAATTAGATAATCATTTCAGCCCTAAATTGCTACTTGCAAGAAATCTTGCCATATTGGGAACTGGATTTGATTTCCTGACTGTTTCCCGATACTGATGTGATTTCTTGATTCTTACAATACCACAAGATACTGTCCCAATTTACCGACTTTCTGTTTACTGTGTGCCATTCACTTACTGCTTACTGCATTGCTGAATAAGCGGGTACAGCAATGCAGTAACTTCTGGGTTTGTTTTTCCCACATTTCTAAGCTAATGACTGTGTGATTAGCCCACCCCTTAACCACCCTCTAGTGCCCCTTAACCTCCACTCCAGTGCCTCCAATCAGAATTGCTGTTCTATGATCTCTGCTTTGAACAATCCACAACTGGATTGCAGATTAGTAAAGGAATCGCCGTTCCTGTGTGCCCTGCCCCCTCGCCTGATTGGCTTGGGTGCCTGCGGGGGAGCGGGTTTGCTCCGCCCCCAAAATGGAGGGAGACAAGCGGGGGATAGCAGGCACCGCTGCTGGCTTCAGAAGAGTGCGGACTGAGTCTCGTGAGGCGCCATTTTAGGAGCGTGACTGAGAAGTCCAGTCACATGAAGAGGCGCATCGGATGAGAAGCACCCACCCTCCCTGTGTCACTGCGGGCTTTACGCTGGCTGCCCTTTACTGGGGACCGGGAGGGAATTTTTGCTGGCAGGCCCTGATTGGCTTGGGGGCCTGTCGGTTTTTTGCCCTCCTTGCAGTGCATGAAGATTACAATTGGCACAAAAAAAAGAAAGGGAGAGGTAGCATGTGCATAGCAGTTATTTCTTTGTCGCACTCACAGGGGTCCAGGGTATTAGCAGGGTTTGTTAGAGTTAGCTGCTCGTTGAGTCATCTCCTTATGAGATGGGGCTATGGGAAAGCTAGAGCAGGGACGGCCAGCTTACAACCCAGGCCCAGGAGGGAGGGGCGAGCTATACACCGGAGGACAGGGGCAGTCCCCGGTGCGGCCGCCGCCTCCCTCTTACTCCAATCACGAGAGGTCTTGTACCTTCCTGACCAGCCGGGCGGCTGGAGTGAGAGTGACCTAACAGCAGAAAAAAGTTCAGCGACACCGAGGGACAAAAGGCCGCACAAGTTATAAGTTATAGTTAACAGTTAAAAGCATAGTATAGGCCGGACCCAGGCGGGGCAATGCCCCCTTCTCCCAACTTTTACCGTCCGCTAATAAAGAGTACGGCCTTTTAAACCCCACACAACGTGTCCTTGTCTTCTTCCGGGGATGCTGGGGCAATCTGCGTACCAGCCACTGAGTGACAAGGAGGAACAAGGGAAAATGGAGTGCAACAAATATGGTATTGCATTATTATTACCTCTCAATTGAAGCAGTAAACGGGATCCCAGTAAGCATAAAATCGGTAAATTGTGAAATGAAATGTCAGATATCACTGACTACCGAGAGGTTCTTGATTAATCTAAGATGGTATCAGGAACTGGGATTTTCATGTGAATTCCCATTTTGGTAAAATCTTGTTTCAGCCCTAATCTAAGTAAAGTTTTTCTTTAACCTAGACATTGCATATATTGACCCATATGTTGTGTGACCTACATTTGTGGGTGACATTTTAAGAATCATATTTTTTCATTTACTTTGCTGTATTCATTTTTCTCTTTGGACTATGCACATTACTCTAAGTTTATTTTAATCATGCAGAAAGCGACTTGACAAGACTCTCAAGTCAAAGCACGGCAGAGTATAATTATTTTTGAATAATCTTTTGTTCAACTGCAATTGATTTTGCAGTTAAGAATACTTAACTAAGGTTTTTAAAGCTTCCTTTTTGAATGTTAATATTATATAATTAGTTTGGTGGTCATCTTTAACCACACAGTTCTTGTCAAAACTAACATGTCTAAATTTCTGTATTTTTTTAGGTAGCTTGACTGAAGAATGTGTTTAATTAGCTCTTGGCTGATTCCAGAGTTCTGTGCTACTGTAGCCAACTTGTGCTGGTCTTTTTATGAGCTGCCTGGAGTGCAAGTCCGTTATGGCCTTTCCTTTCTCTCCCCTGCATTTGAACACTGTTATCTTGCTACCATCTGCTCATAGTGCAGAAGTAGACATGAATAGTCGTGCTTCAAAAGCATTATGTGAGGGTTTGTGCTTAGCTGCACATTGGGACATTTTGAGTTGCCCAATTTGTCTGGAAGTGACATTTTATATTCTATTTTTAATTTCTTCATAATATTGAGGCTGTAAAGATTGAACAGATACTGTAATACTTAATTAAGGGATTTTTTTATTTTATGTAAGATTGTAATATGTGGAACTAGTCTTGTTTTTATAAAATGTATAATTTTACAAC
The DNA here is from genome assembly GCA_003113815.1 of Sphenodon punctatus. Classification (NCBI taxonomy): domain Eukaryota; kingdom Metazoa; phylum Chordata; class Lepidosauria; order Sphenodontia; family Sphenodontidae; genus Sphenodon; species Sphenodon punctatus. The sequence goes on along the minus strand of QEPC01001717.1, from coordinate 5,714,490 downwards.
ATTTAATAGCTTTGAATATCTAGCTGACTGTCTATCCACCCATCACGTTGATTCGCAGGCAGTTCAAAGGTGTTGCTTAGGGTGTAAAACAGGGCAGAATTTGAATTATCTTAATATTGAGATACTGCTTTTTCTGATGTTAATATCTGGCATGTCATATAGTCATGGAAATGCTGTTTACATTGTCTACAGAAATCACTATTTCAGTAGCAATATGTAGTAGTCAGTAAAGACTGATGCACATTTTTGACATCAGAGCAATCTCATATGAAATGGGTGGGCGAGTAAATTTTTAATGTAAAGCATAGATAATTTATTTATGGCTAATTGCCAAACATGTATCAGAAACAAAAATATATACAAAGGATAAAAAACATATGGACTAAAAATATTAAAACAGCAAAAAAACCCAACCCCAAACCTATAAAATATGAACCAATTAAGTTCTCATTGGAAAAAATAAAACAACAAGTTCCATTTATACCATTGAAAAAAATTAAATTAAATTAAATTTATTACCCCGCCCTTCCTGCCAAAGGTGACTCAGAGTGGTTTATAATATTAAAATACAAATATAAAAGACCAAAAATTAAAAAAAACATAAAACACACCACAACCCTACATCCCCCAACCCCTCTCCACCCCAACCCCACCAACCTCTTATCTCACATATTCCCCACAACTCCATCCCTCCCCTAGCCCCCACTGCCAAACGCCCTTGTAAATAGAACTCTTTTACACTGCCTCCTAAAGGCCTTCAAACCCGGACATAAGCGAAATCTCCTTGGGGAGGGAGTTTCCCAGCTGCAGGGCAACGGCTGAGAATGCCCTCTGCACTGTAGAAATCAAGTTAAAACCAGGTACTTCCAGATGGATGTCTCGGGCTGACGGCAAAGGCCACGATGGGGCATGGTAGGGCAGGCGATCTTCAAGATAAGTGGATCCCAAGCCGTTTAGGCAGTATGTCTCAGACTCCAACCTGGTCACTATCATCCATTCTTTTATCACTTCAAGACTTGACTGCTGTAACGTGCTGTACGTGGGGCTACCCATGACAACAGCTTGGAGACTGCAGCTACTGCAGAATGCAACAGCTCATCTCCTTACAGAGAGAGGCCGCCGGGAACATATTACACGAGTGATCCGTTCTCTGCACTGGCTGCCTATAGTTTTCTGGACCCGATTCAGGGTGTTGCTGATGACCTTTAAAGCCCTACACAGCTTGTACCCTGCTTACCTGCGGGACCGCATCACTCCCCGGGCTCTGGATCAGCCCCTGCGGTCGACCAGCGGCGCCTTTCTTGATGTTCCTCTGGTTTTGTGTGGAGGGGGCCACTATGGAAAGGACGTTCTCGGTGGCCGCACCAAGGCTGTGGAACTCCCTCCCGGCAGAGGCCTAGGTAGCCCCGGACCTCTCCTTTTTTAGGTGACTTTGCAAGACCTGGCTGTTCCCTCAGGCTTTTGGTGAGGGAGACGGGTAGGGTGGGAGGGTGAAGGATAGGGAGGGAGGGTTTTTTGTTTTGTTTTTGTTCTGTTTTTATGACCTCTCCCCTTTAAAAGTCTTTTAGATATGTATTTTAATTGTAAGCCACCCCGAGCTGCTGTGCAGGAGGGGTGGGGTATAAAGTTTTTAAAATAAATAAATAAAGGTCAAAACCTGCACCTTCAATTGTGCCCAAAAGACAATTTGAACATCTGGCGGTACAGGACTACACATGCGATCCAGTGCAGATTCCAGAGCACCATTCTTATGTGCTCTTGACTGCCTGGTGACCCATCCTCGTAAGCAGCCAAGTTGCCACATTCTGCACCAGCTGCAGCTTCCAAACAGTCATCAAGGGTAGCCCCACATAGAGCACATTGCAGTAGTCCAGCCTCAAGGTAATGAAGGCATGGATGGTCGCCAGATCTGAATCGGAAAGAAAAGGCTCCAGCCTTCCAACAAGATAGAGTTGCTGAAAAGCTGCAAACCTGAATGACCGGGGGGACTAGACCCCATCAACAACAGGGGTCCTAATCCCCCCAAGTCACAAGGCCGGCCAACCATCATCACCTCAGTCTTGTCAGGATTCAGTTTCAATCGACTTGCCCTCATCCAGTCCCTCACAGCAGCCAGCCAACGGGTAAGCACCGAGCCTGCTGGACCTGGGTCAGATGAAAAAGAGAGGTAAAGCTGGCTGTCGTCAGCAATACTGATGACACCTCAATCCAAACATTCAAATGATCTCACCCAGCAGCTTCATATACACGCTGAACAAGAGGGGGGGACAAAATGGAACCCCTGCGGGAACCCACGGGAGATTAGAGTGGTGCCGAGCAATTGCCCATCACCACCTGCTCTGACCTCCCTGACAGGAAGGAGTGAAACCACTTGCAAGCAGTCCCGTGCACTCCTGCCAGGTCCCAAGGGACCTGAGAGAGAAAAGCAGGGCCTACTAAATCTGGATGGCAAGAGAACGGCTGCATGGCGGTGGCCTGACCTGGGGCAGGTCGGAAAGCCGCAGCGAACACAGTCCGGACCGGGTCAGGCCCACAACAAATGTGCCCGTGGCCACACTGTCATGGAGGGCAGGGAGACTCCTTGAATGTGTGTCCAGCTGTCCCCACCCCCATGCTGCTCCCAGCGTTCTGCCCTCTGTCATGACAGGTGCCCATGGTGGCCAGTGACAGGCAGCCATGGCGGACCAGATCTGGCCTTTGTCTTTCAGACCACAGCAGATGTGATAGCTTTCTGTGGCCTGCTTTGGCCTGATTGGGTGACCTTAGCTCAGGCTATGACCTGAACATAGTCTGGAGGTAAGAGCCCGGCTTGCTGCCAATACGGCCTGGGGCAATCCCGGGCCAACATCTGGTGGCACCTGCACAAATGTGCAGGTGAAGTACAGTGCAAAGTGAGTCAAAGCAGCCCTCAGCGACCCAACATCACATCTGTTTTTTACCCTCTGTTTCATCAGTTTACATTCCTTAGTTTTTGTGTTGTTACAACAAAGGTTCCTACCACATTTTCCTCAGCAACCATATTTTTTTTCTTGGCATCCAAAATGTCAGTTTAGTTACCAATGGAAAAACTTAAAAATACAAACCAAACTAGATTAGACCCTCGTGCCCCAAAAGGTACAGAGAAGGGCAACAAAAATGATCAAGGGTATGGAACAGCTCCTGTATGAAGAGAGGCTTGATAGGTTGCTGCTTTTCAGCTTGGAGAAGAAATTACTGAGAGGGGATATAATAAAAAATTATAAAATCATGAGTGGTGTGGAACACGTAAATAGGGAGCGGTTATTTGCCCTCTCTAACAGTATGAGAACAAGGGGACATTCTGAAATTAACTGGTAGCAAGAATTTTTTCCACTCAGCGCACAGTTAAACTTGTGGAATTTACTTCCAGAGGAAAAGGTCAAGACTGATAAGTGTAACTAGTTTTAAAAAGGGATTGGATAAGTTCTTGGAGGATAGGTCCATTAATGGCTACTAACTAGGACTGAAACAGAGTTTTTGGAATTAATAGGAAATAGCTGAAAGTTGTTGTCTTCGACCTGAAAATGGCGGTTTCCGAAATTCAGGAAAGCATGGCCGTTCTTTGGAAACTTAGGAAAACTTCCTAAGTACCTGGACCTGCCTGGAGAGGCTCCCAGAAGCTTCTGGAAACAGTGCCATATTTGGTAGGGGGGGGGAGGATGGGGATGGAAGGGGACAGTTGAGTCATGGAGTAAGACAGATTTTGAATCTATTAGCTGGTCAAGCCAGATGACTAGTTTGATTGGTACAAGGCTGCAGCCAGAAAGAGAAGTGCTAAAAAAACAAAACAGGCGCACATCTCCCAGAGTCATCCCATTCTCTGGTGAATTTGTCTGTGTGCTGCTACACTGCTAACTGAGTAATCGGCTGGGCTGGGCTGGGCTGGGATTGGGGGCGGGGGGGCACTTCTGCCATGGTATGGAATGGTGTGGCATGGTCTGCCTGTGCATAGGGCCAGTGCTGAGGCATGGGGGTTTGCATGCCATGCTTTTAAAAAAAATAACAAAAAATAAAATTGGGTTCCACTGGGAGCACCTTGCTTGCCGGCTACTGATGCTTGGTTGGCTTGGCAGTCGGACAACAGCACCATGAGCCGCCCAGAGGACTCGCTCTGCCTTACTCCAGGAGTTAAGTTCCCTCCATGCCAGGGTGCCCTGTGTGTATGTGAAGAACCAATGTGGTGTCTGCTGGGCTGCCTGGCTTTTGGTGTGCAGGATCGTAGTTGCTTGCAGTCTGCGTGGTTGATACAAGTTGTCTTCTTTTACCAAGGGTCCTCCGACTGCCTCCAGGCAGGGGAAGCATGGTATGTTGGGTTTTTTTAAAAAATAATTGGGTACTGCCGGGCCAACTGGAGTGCTTAGTTTGCTCAGCTCAGCAGTCAGACAGCAGCACCATGATCTGCCCACAGGGTTCGCTCTGCCTGGATCCAGGAGTTAAGTTTCCTCCATGCCAGGGTGCCCCGGGGGGTAGAGGTGAGGGAGGTAGGGGTGCAAATAACCAACGTGGTGTCTGCTGTGTTGACTGGCTTTTGGTGTGCAGGATCACAGTTGCTTGCAGTCTGCATGGTTGGTGGAAGTTGTCTTTGAAAGGTGACTGATAGAGAGGGGAAGGAATAAGTGGGTACTTTCAAAAAGATCACCCACTGTCCCTGCCTGGTATGGCCGCAGACAGTAGTACTTAAGTAACTGCATGCATTCTTCTGCCGCATGCTGTTTCTGGGTGGGTGCCCCATTACAGAGGAGAGAGGAATTTTAAGTAGCATCTCTCTCATCAGATCACACAGTCCCCCGGCCTGCCCAGAGCGGGGTGCTCTCTAGCTACTGAATGTGGCATATCAAATGAAATCATGTACATTGCACGGCTGCACCAGAGTGGCTAATGCATTGCAGATGATGGACCTCTAGCCTGGGCTGTGGGGAGGACAGGGGGACATAGTTGGGACTGGCTTTAGTTTTCCCTCTGTTAATCATGATCCCATGAAGAGTTTTTGGAGTCTGTACAGGAGAGTGGGAAATAAGCTCCCACAACCACGACAAGGTACCAGTCCGGGGAGTTTCTTTTTCTTTCCTTTTTTTATAAATTATCCTACCCAACTATAACAAACACCTAATTCACATCTAATTCTACCTAACTACTGCTACCTTAACTAAAGTAATACTAAGAACTACCTACGTGACCTGACCTAACCTAATCCAAAGTCAGAGGAGATAGCATCTGAGGGCAAAGACTGGAGGATCCCTCCGTCCTCATCGATTTGGCTGGCAGACTCAGAGGAGGAGTGGGAGGAGGCACTGACATCCACCACAGGAGCAGCAGAAGACCCTTCACCAGGGTCCCCAGCAGGGGCAGGTATCCCTTGGGGAACCCTGGGATAGGGGAAAATCCTGGGTGGCAGTGCTCGTACTGTTGGGAGGTCTGACGGTGGGGGCACCTGCATGCCAGCAGCCCAAGCGGCATCCAGCCACCGAGCTACCCCCCACCCCCCAGCATGTTCCATAAGGGTCCGGTGCAATGCGACATTGACCTGCTGTGTCTGCCTCATGTAGGCGCAGTAGGCCGCCGCGTTCTCCGCCTGACAACGTCCAAGGTCACAATGCCCCTCTGCTAAAGAGTCACGTGCCTGGGACAGTTGGTCCAGAGCTGCACGCCCAGACTCGATGGCACGAGTCAGACTATGCAGCTCTTGGGGCAGGGGCAACTCCTCCTCAGCTTTTGTAGCTCCTCTGCCTCTTCTGCTGAGGATGAGGACGAGGGCCTCCTTTGCCTGGCAGGTGCAGGTTGCCCCCTTCGCTGACCCTGCTGCCTGCCACCTTTCCGCTCTCTCCCCTTTATTTATTTATATTTATTTATTTTAAGAATTTTTATCCTGCCCCTCCTTCTCCAGGCAGCTCGGGGCAGCTAACAACATAAATATACAAAACAAGATAAAACATTCATTAAAACGATTCATAACAAGAGGGAGAAGTTAAAAAATATAAACAAAACCCCACTCACCCTAACCCTCTACCCCCCTCCCATCACCCATCTCCCTCACCAAAGGCCTGGCGGAACAGCCACGTCTTACATGATCGTCGAAAAGAAGGGAGGCCCAGGGCCAACCGAGCCTCTGCTGGGAGGGAGTTCCACAGCCTAGGTGCGGTCACCGAGAACACCCTCTCCATAGTTGCCCCTTGGGAAACCCGGGGGACTTCAAGAAAGGTGCCTCCGGTAGACTGCAGGGGCCGATCCAGGGCCTGGGGAGTGAGGTGATCCCGTAGGTAGGTGGGACCCAAGCTGTTTAGGGCTTTATAGGTAAGCACCAACACCTTCAATCGGGCCTGGAGGACTACAGGCAGCCAGTGCAGGGAACGAAGCACAGGAGTAATGTGCTCACAGCAGCCCATCCTCATAAGAAGACGGGCCGCCACATTCTGCACCAGCTGCAGCTTCCGAACCCTCACCATGGGTAGTCCCACATAGAGTGCGTTACAATAGTCATAAGAACACAAGAAGTGCCATACTGGATCAGACCAACGGTCCATCGAGCCCAGCATCCTGTCTCGGACAGTGGCCAATCACGGGGGCCTGGGAGAAGCACCCAACAGGTCACCATGCTATCCATTCCCTGCGGGTAATCCCCAGGCTCCCGACAGTAAAGGGTTTTGTTCTCCAATCTTATCAGGTCCATTAGCAGCTATTAGCCAATCTTCCAGAAACTTGTCCAAACCTCTTCCAAACCCAGCCATACTGCTGACCCCGACCACCTCCTCTGGCAGTAAATTCCACAACCTAATTGTACGTTGAGTGAAAAAATACTTTCTTTTGTTTGTTTTTACTCTGCCACCTGTGAGTTTCATGGATTGTCCTCTAGTTTTTGTACTAGTTGAGAGGGTAAATAACTTTTCCCTGTTTACAAGTTCCACATCACTCATGATTTTATAGACCTCTATCATATCTCCTCTCAGCTGTCTCTTTTCCAAGCTGAAGAGCCTCAACATATCAAGCCTCTCCTCATACGGGTGCTGTCTCCAAGTAATGAAAGCATGGATGATGGTGTCCAGTTCAGAAGCTGAGACAAATGAACGAAGCCGCCACACCAGATGTAATTGGAGAAATGTGCTCTTCGGCACTGCCCCCCCCCCAGACATCTAGGCGGAGTTGAAAGTAGAGGAGCACCCCTAGACTCCGAACCTGAGGGGCCAGCAGAGGGCAAACCTCGACAATGACGGGGGATGCCACTTCCACCATCTTACCCACCAGCATCACCTCCATCTTGTTGGCATTCTGCCTCAGTTGGCTCACCTTCATCCAGTTCCCCACAGCTGCCAGACACTGAGTAAGCACTGAGACTGCCAGGTCTGGGTTGGATGAAAAAGAGAGGTAGAGTTGGGTGTCATCAGCATATTGATGACACCGAACATCAAACCTCGCGACCTCACCCAACAGCTGCATATACATGTTGAACAGGAGAGGGGACAGACTGGAACCCTGCAGGACTCTACATGTGAGGTCCCGGGGAGATGACAAACCGTCTCCAAGGACCACTCGCTGAGTTCTTCTGGCCAGGAATGAGCGGAACCATTCAAGAACAGTCCCGCTTACCCTGGCCTGGTCCTGCAGGCGAGTCACCAACATCTCATGATTAATGGTATCAGATGCAGCCAACAGATCTAACAGAATCCGCAGGGTCGAGTGACCCTGATCCAGTTCACAGCGGAGGTCATTGCACTTGTGGCTTTGGTCGGATGAAAGCTGGACTGCAAGGGATCTAGCAAACCGATGCGGTACAGATGCCCCTGCAACTGCCGAGTCACTACTCGTTCAATAACCTTCCCTAAAAAGGAAGGTTCGAGGGAAACCTTCCCTTTCCATCACTATCCCATGGGACCTGGAAAGGTTGCCACGGAGGGTGGAGGTGCTGCTCTGTCTCCCACGTCACACCTCCCTGTTGCAGTGGGAGCACAGAGCTAAAGTGTGGACCATTCCCTGAGACTGGGAGAAGTGGTCCCACACTGTAGACCTCCGTGCCTACTGGCGCCGCCACTATCACCTGACAGGCGCAGGTCCTTTCTCTGCCTCCTCCACCACCTGGATCTCTGCCTCAGACTCCTCCACTGCCCTGGTCTCCTCCTCTGATATGCTGCCTAGTCTAAACTAACCCTGACTAAATATATAATAAAATATAGATACCCTACTCCTTAGGGATGGGCGAATGCGGTTCAGATGTTCGGAGTTCAGATCGAACTCGGTCTGTTCGAACATCCGAACCGAACTCTCAAACGACCGAACAGTTCGGTCGTGTTCAGACGAGTTCGGATGAGTTCGGAGGCAGGAAAAATGGCTTTCCAGGACCGAAAATTAGGTTTCGGTTTTGATTTTGTTTCAGTTTTAGTTTCGATTTCGCTATTTTTGAATGTTCGGCCAAACCGAACTCGGCTGAACCGAACCATCCAACCCGAACTTGGATTTTGAATCGAACATCCGAACTGCGTTCTGTTCGCCCATCCCTACTACTCCTATATCCTAAACTATAAATATTATTATCCTATTCCTAAACTGTATATATAATATCTCATAACTTAACTATATGTCCTAATAACAACAAATTCTATCCTAATTACTACTATAATATCTATATACACCCACCCAATTCCCACCCTATTTATTCCCTCCCCAAGTGTGTGTGATATAATTTTCTATTTTTTAGAAACAGTTCCTCCTTAGCTCCTCCACTCCTTCCCTCTCCTCCTTTCTGCACCTCAAAGAGACTGCTGCATTGCAGGTCCTTATACACTGTATGGGGGGAGAGGGAGGAAGAGCTGCAGTGAGTTGTTGTGCACCGTGATTGGGTAGGCAATTAACAGGGAGGAAGGATGGTGGTGGATGTGTTTTTATGCACATTGTGCTCACCCTGATTGACTAGGCAATTAAACGACTTCAGCTGCTGCACATGGCAACACCTGCTGAGGCGCCACGGTGGCACAGAGGTTTTCTTACGTTTCCAAAGTTTTCTGACGTTCTGTGCTTCAGTCTCCAAAGTCTGAAGCTTTGGCAAGAACACCAAATTGCCTCCGAGTACTTGGACCGACTATTTGGAACTTTGAAAATCGATCCGAATACCTGGAAGTACTATTTGGTTCAGCCCTACTATTAACCAGGTAGGTTTTGAGGATGTAACCTGATCTGTTAGGTACTTCTCCCAAGAGAACGAAACTGGCCACTGTCAGAGATAGGATGCTGGGCTTGATGGGCCATTGGTCTGACCCAGAACAGCACTACTTATGTTCTTATGAGGTAGTGTTCTACCTCTCAGGACACAACTAACCAGTTCCTATTTAGGACAAGAAAAGCTTGGTGTTCTATTATGCACTGCAGCTCCATCAGCTGCCTGATACTGCCAATGATCATTTACTTAAAATTATTTCTGAAAGAAAGTAATTTATGGAAGATAATGAGATGGGTAATCTTCACAAGGACAATGAGAACAATTACCACCATGCTCTTTAATTAAGCTCTATTAAAGCAGGATATCTTAAGCTTCAGTACAGGTGGATATTTATTTATTTATTTATTTATTTCAGTGGTCTTATATCCCGCACCCGCCTGCTCACACAGCAGCTCGGGGCTGCTCACAGCCCACAAATACAATATACAATATTGTATATTTTTGTATTACAATTTTATATGTATGTGTACATACACAAAGCATAAAATTACATATATAAAATCTAGTAAAAGTGCAGAAATAAAAAAACAAAAAACCCTCCCACCCACCGTTCCCCGTCTCCCTCAACAAAGGCCTGGCAGAACAGCCAGGTTTTACACTGTTTTCAGAAAAAGGGGAGGCCCAGGGCTAGGCGGGCCTCCGTCAGGAGGGAATTCCACAGCCTAGGTGCGACTACCAAGAACACCCTCCCTATCGTCGCCTCCTGGGGGACCTCGAGTTAGGCACCCCCGGTCGACCGCAGGGGCCATGCCAGGGCCCGGGGCAATAGGTGGTCCTTCAAGTAGGCAGGGCCCAGGCCTTATAGGACTGTATAGGTCAAAACCAACACCTTGAATCAGGCCCAGAAGACTATAGGCAGCCAGTGCAAAGAACGGAGCACTGGTGTAATGTGTTCGCGATGACCTGTCCTTATAAGGAGATGAGCTGCCACATTCTGCACCAGCTGCAGCCTCTGAACCGTCACCATGGGTAGCCCCACATAGAACGCATTGCAATAGTCCAGTCTAGAGGTGATGAAGGCATGGATGATGGTGGCCAGGTCAGAATCCAAGACATACGGCCGAAGCTGTTGCACCAGATGTAATTGGTGAAAGGCGCTCCTCGCCACAGCCGCCACCTGTAGATCCAGGCGGAGCTGCGGATCAAGGAGTGCCCTCAGTCTACGGACCTGAGTAACCAAAGGAGGTCGATCCCCATCAGTGACGGGCCACCACTCCTTCTGCCCCACCCACCAGCATCACCTCCGTCTTATCGGGATTCAGCTTCAGATGACTCTCCCTCATCCAGTCCCCCACAGCTGCCAGACACTGGGTAATCACCGAGACTGCCGGGCCTGGGTCAGCTGAAAAAGAGAGGTAAAGTTGTGTATCAGTGTACTGTTGACAACATACACCGAATCCTCTCACCACCTCGCCGAGAAGCTGCATGTACATGTTGAACAGGAGACGGGACAAAATAGAACCCTGCGGGACTCCCCACATGATGAGCACTCCCCAAGCACCACCCGCTGAGTTCTCCTGGCCAGGAAGGAGCAGAACCATTCAAGAACAATTCCACCCACCCCGGCATGGTCTCGCAGATGAGTCACCAACATCTCATGGTCAACGATATCAAATACTGCCGACAGATCTGATCAAATCAAAAGAGACTTATCTGCCCTGGTCTAACTCATGGCACAGGCCGTCGACCAAGGCCGCAAGCGCAGTCTCAGTGTCAAACCCAGGGCGAAAGCTGGACTGAGAGGGATCAAGAAAACTGACATGATTCAGATGCCTCTGAAGCTGCCGAGCCACCATCCACTCAATAATCCTCCCTAAAAAGGGAAGGTTAGAGACTGGCCAATAGCTGGCAAGGGAGTCAATGTCAAGCAATGTTTTTTTGAGCAGAGGCCGCACCACCGCCTCTTTAAGGCGGCCCAGCACTCTGTCCTCCCTAAGGGGGAGTCATTGACAAACCCAGCAAGCAACGGCCCTAGCGTCTTCCGGCTGGCCTTAACCAGCCAGTATGGGCATCGATCTAATTCGCAACAGGTGGCTCTAACAGTCTCCAGGACATCTGCTACATCAATGGGTGACACCCACTGAAACTGATCCAATAATATAAGATAAAGCAGGGCCTCAGTTAGCTCTGGTTCTTCCATTGTTACAGGTGCGGTGTCGAAATCGTGGTGAATCTGGGCGATTTTATTCACCAAAAAGTCAACAGACATGTCACAGTGAGCACTGGAAGATTCCAGTTCCAGGCAGAGGGAGGTCGGACTGACCATATATATTTAAAATTTAGCAGTTGTCTTTAGTTGTCTTTTAGTTGTCCAAAACTAAGCAACTTTTAGTTGTCTTTAGTTGTCTTTATAAGCATACTTTTTTAATGCTGGAAAAAGAACAGTAATTTAAGCATAACTAACTCCTTTATTTGAGTGACTTAATTATGCAAACCTACTCTTGTTTTATTTTTTCTAGCTGCACCTGTAAAACATTCTTCTAAAGATTTTTGGAAGCAGAAATTGGAATGTGTAGGAAAGAAATTCTTAAGCAGCTTAATACTTTTCTTGTCTTTTGTAATTTTGAAGAAGGAATATTGAATGTGCATTTCTAAGATAAGAACAGTTTATAGAAAGTTCAGTAAATTAACCAGAGTATTTTGTCTGCATTGCAAAATTTAAACATTAACCTGACATTCTTCTGCTAGAAAAGGTTTCTTTAATTGTACCATAAAGAGGTACTGTCTAATAACTGCTAACGTATAGATGTACAACAATTTCTAAATGTATCTACAGTATTGTTGAGCACCAAACTTTTTATCAAGCTTTCAAATTAATTTTATAGGCTTTCTAAAACATTACATGCAGTTAACTTGCATGCATTTAAGTAGGACAGAGATTCTTTTAAAAAGGAAATTAGGAATGCCGTATGATGATGACATGGTTAGTGTTGCTCAACTATAAAATAAACGAGTCATTGAAATATCCAGAAACTATACAAATAGGAAACTTTTCAAAATTAAACAGAGTTCTTAACTGTGTGCATTCATACTTCTCAAATTACTTTATAATTAATTCATTTGAATATGCATGATATACATGTTGTTTGACTGTTGCTAAGATACTGGTCTTATCTTTGTCCACTTAAAAAATTTGTAGAGACATGAGCAGAGTATAACTTTTTACGCAATGCTTGTGACAGAAGAAGAATTTTCAATAGACATTTTTTCTTTCTGTATTACACATGGATAATATGCTGCCTATTGAAAAACTATTGTTCTGTCTCAAGCATTGTGTAAAAAGTTATACTTTAAGAGAGGAGCAAATTAATCACTTTATCTAAATCAGTTAAGAAGAAATCAGCTAGTTGAGTTACCTGGGCAATACAGCTTTGTTGATAACAAACATCAAACTACCTAGCCTTCAAATAAAAGTCTGGTTGTCTGTTGCACTTTACCCCTGCGGTATTAACAAATAACACTTCATACTTCCTGTCTAACGTGTGCATGTAATATGGGTTGGGAAAGGCTATCCTTTTTAAAACCTCACATTGCCCAACTTCAGGGCGTTAGCACTGTAAGAGCTAGACTGCAGTGCCTCTTTTGGCACATTGCCCTGTTTATACAGCAGACAAGCTGACATTTTACTTCAGCAAAAGGAATTTCATTCCATTCCTCCTTTAGCAGGAGATTGCTTCAAGGAGTTCACAGGATGGAGATTTTGGTCTTTCCAACTGACATTTTAAGTGCTGAATAGTTCCTTGTCTCTGACAAGATGCACTTTACAGTTTAAGTGCTTAAGAGCAACTGGTTTGTCTAGGATAAAGATCCACTAAAGGCCATGTGGCAGTGGTTTGGTGTTTTCTTCCTTTTTTATGTGGTTGGACAAATACAATCCAGTTTTGCCCAGCACCCCAAAAAAAGGACACGCGCACAGTATCTGGGATTTTAAAAGGCCGCACTGAACTTGAGGATGCGGCCTGATGTCACCTCAATGCCGCCTCCTAACTTGCTACATTTAACTGTTCAAGGTCACACTCGCCCCAGCCATTCGGCTGGTTGCGAAGGCTTCATTAGCCTTGTAGTGACCGGAAGCAGGAGAGAAGGCAACGGCCCCACTCGGGACTCCCTTGTCCTAGATGGATGGCTTGTGCCTTTCTCCTGGGCCTTGGAAGGAACCTGGCTGCCCCTGCTCTTGTTTCCTTCTGCAGCCTCATCTCTTTAGGAGATGTCTTCATTTTACTTATCATTCTTATGTAATTATCCTATGCCTTATCTGGACCCTTGCCACATGAAACCACCAGTGTATGCTTGGCTGTTTTCAGACCACCCCCCTTATTGCCTGTACTAACTTATTCTTGAGCCCCTGAAGATAGATAGGGACACCCTGCTCAGAGAGGTGGACACGGTCGATCCTGTACAGATCGGGTCGAAAGAACCGAATTTCGCTGTGGGAAATATACTCTCCTCCTGTTCTTAATACTAGTCGACCAACCTCCTTGTTGATCTTTTTCCTGACTCTGTCAATTTTTCCGGGCGAAAGGGCCCCTGACCACCTTATTCTCTCTAGCATGTGTCCATATGAATCTGGTATTGGGTAATAACCGAAATGCATCAGCCAGGTATTGTTTCGTTCTCATCACCAATGCAGGGCGTTCACCTGATGCAGCCACGTGTAGGACAGGCATGAGCTGTTCCCATCTCATACCAGACCTAGCCTTCCATACCACCTTTGCTGTGTCGCTTAGGCCCAATTGCATTCCCCAATGAGATCGACTCGCCGCCTTAGCCGCCCAGTACACCAAACTCTGTCCAATTATCCAGACTAATCTCCTGGTGTTGAGGGAGCTGGCATCTGTAAAGAAATGGTGAGAAAAAACTCGATGATTGAGGTGAGTGAGTAAACTAACTGTTAAGCGGCCGAATGTAGGACTGGAAAGCTGAAGATCACCAGTGGCCGATGTTGGACACTGATGAATCCGTAAAAGCCATAGCAGAAGCATAACTGGCCGCACCAATATGAAAGGAATGAGTCCCGTACCGTGGGGGGGAGGGGGGAGAGATGGAGGCAGGTGACACAGGCTCTAAGGACAGATAAGAACTGGCGACGGGTCAAATGCGAACCATCGGAGTGCCGGAGTAGTTGTCCCAGCACCCGAGGGCGAATGGATATATATTTGGTGACTGCCACTACTGGGCAAAGCCTAGGAGTGCCAGCCCGCTGTAGTGTGATGGTTTGCCCAAGGCCTCGCTGATCTGTTTTGGATTTGTGGATAATTAATTGCAGTGAAGAGGGTCAAATGTGGGTATCTTCTACTTTAATGGCTGGGCCCTGACAGGATCTGCGGGACTCGGCAGTCAGCTCACTGACACGAAAAGCCCTGAAGAATGCCAATTTGAATGCTTCCTCAAATAGAAGGGCTTCGTAGTGGTTGTAGCAAACCTTTGGGAGAACTGCAACAGTGCTCATTAGCAGGTCTGGTATGATTGGCAATCTGCTGTCAGCTGTGTTACCTCGCTGTCTGGACCAACTCTCAAGCAACTTACGGCTGAAGAATCCCTGGTTAGTCGGGGGGTGCCTGGCTAAACCACTTACAAATGACAAAGTCGCCAGTTTAAGGCCCTTCCTGCACAGAGCCATGGCAAATTGTAACGACTGGGATTCTGGTATGGGGAAACTTGCGGGCCACCCCATGGCAGACCGAAATTGTTGAAACTCGGTGAAGGAACCTGTGTAAGCACCCTTGGTTCAATCAGACAGGGAACCCTGGATGGAGTGAAACAATTCTATAATGCAAGAGTCCAGATGTCCGGCACCGCCTCCAGGTCCTTTTGAGTCTCCAGAGCCAATAGGCGGAAACGGTCCATCTGGAAGCGAGAGAGAGCGTCGGCAATGCAGTTGCTGACTCCGGGACATGTTTGGACACAAAAAGGATGTTAAATCTGAGACACTGCAACACAAATTTACGAACAAAACCTATTGTCCTGGGTGACTTTGATGACATGGAATTTATCACGTGGACAACAGTGAGGTTGTCACACCAAAATAGCACTACCTGGTTTACAAACATCCGGCCCCACAGGTGAACTGCTAACACTATGGGAAAGAACCCGAAAAAGGTGAGGTCTCTGGTAAATCCCTGTTTGACCCATTCAGCTGGCCATGGTGTGTTGCACCATTTGCCCCTGAAGTACAGGCTAAAACGAATGCTACCAGCAGCATCAGATTGTACTTGGAGCTCCGCATCGAGCTGTAGCTGACGCCTCCGAAAACTGACGCCGTTGTATTCTGCCAAAAACCTGCTTCACGTCTGCAGATCCTCCTGCATGTTGGCCGTGGCTCTAATGTGATAATGGTGGGGGAGGTCTCCTGCAGTGGTGCTGCATAAACGGGATAGGAAGGCTTGGCCTGGGGCAACAACCTGGCAGGCAAAATTGAGTGAGCCCAGCAAGGATTGCAGTTGCCGGACTGTGACCTTCTTAGCTCCTATACACGCGCTTAATAACTCGCGGAGCGATGCAAGCTTATCCTCTGGTAATCGGGACAGGCCGAGCACGGTGTCCATTTCTATCCCTAGGAAGGTGAGTGATGTAACTGGCCCAACAGTCTTCTCCGGGGCAAAGGGAACCTAGTTCCCTAGCTACGGATTCAAATACTGCCAATAAATTATTGCAGCCCCAGGTACCAGGCCAGCCGATGAACAAATAATCATCAATGTAATGGATTATATTGTTCGATCTTGTCCTGTGCCGTACCACCCACTCGAGGAGCGTGCTGAAACTCTCAAAGGCAGCGCATGAAATCGCGCACACCATGGGCATTGCCATGTCATAATAGAAGCTGCCCTGAAACTGGAAGCCCAGCAGCTTAAAATCAAGAGGGTGGACGGGCAGCAGATGGAAGACCGATTTGATGTCACATTTTGCCAATAATGCCCCTTTGGCCACACGCCCTAGTCTTCTCGACAGCCAGATCGAATGACAGCTCATCCGGGATCGCATCGTTGACTGACTTCCCTTTTGGGTAATACGTCCAGGGCCTTTTTTGGCACAATCCCCAAGGGTAAGACATGCATATCATTCATTGGGGGTTGGGGAAATGGACCTGCCACCCTGCCTTCCTTGATCTCCTTAAGGAGTTTGGCGTGCCCCAACTGCTCCCGGCCAACTACTGATTTTAAATTGGTCACCCACTGTCTGACTTGTACTCCCACCGCTAGTATTCGAAATCCACACCTAAACCTTTCCACTACATAATTCACCGCATGCTGGTCCAGGCACTCCCTAAGCGCTCTGAGGAGCCCTTCATGGTGCACCGACGTTCGAGCCCTTGCCAGCCCCACCCCCATTGTCACTTGGTGGGTACTTCCCCATACTTTCTGTTTGCGGCTTTGACCCGTCCACAACTTGCTGCTGAGTGGTTGCCGCTGTAGTGGGCACAAGCGTGCCGGAAGCGGCAGGGGGAGCGGGTGCACCTCCCTGCACCCTTATATTCCAGAAGGTGGCACCCCTTGAAGGGGTGCGGTGCCCGTCTGCCCGAAAGGGGTCATTAATGGGCGGCACCCCTCTCCGCACGAGTGCGTGGCCACTGTCCGCTCTAGGGGCATTGGATGTGTTGTTCATGCACTCCAACCAAAGGTCTTGTGCATAAATGTCCCATCGCATGCCTGGGGTAATGGATACCCGCTTCCTAAAAGCTTCGTCATAGCAAAGCCAAGCCCCCGGGTGACCAGTGTCAAAGGCTCGCCTGACAATGTCCTGATACTTAATCAGCTCCATTGCCCTGCCGGGGGACATCTCTACCATGACTCCCGTTAGTATGGTGAAGGCAGCCGACCAGTTAGACCAATTCCGGTCGGCTTTGGGTCTTTTGAAACGCTTCCTGTCTTTGGGTTCATCCTTCGCTGTCGGGTCAGGGATGGGGTCAGTGAATAGGAGTGAAAAAATATTCACATATTCCCCTTTCCATATTTTATCCCTTCTGGCCTGCATTAGATGGGCACCAATGGGCACCGTGATAGCAGCGTAACCTCCCACCAACGGTGGGAGCTCCTGCCTATTTTGATTAGCACAGCAAGCATGGTGGCAACAAGCCATTGGAGGGGCCCATACCTGCGTTGCATGCTGTGCAAATCCTTGTGGTGGGACAGCCAGTGCGTGTGCACTGTGCTGCCACTGACCTAGGTAGGTGGACCCATCACTTACGGGTGTCATGGCCATGGTGTTCGCAGTATGCATGTGCTGGCTTGTTGATGGGCCTGCACTACCCTGTAGGGCGATAGCCCACACTGCCATGCCTAACTGCTGGCACCCTATGTGAACTTGGGGATCCTGCCATTCGGGCCATGGCACCCAGGTGCCGGTCCACCCCCATCTTGCTGGTGGGCTTCCAATGTTGCCTTGTTGGGTGTTATGTGCCCCCACCCCCACTTGGTTGTGCCCACACCCTTGATATGAGCTAGGCCCGCAATACTCACTCTGAGGTGGCATCATAAAGTCATGCAGGTGCGGGGGTGGAGCGTCCTGATCGGAGTTCCCTGCCTGTTGCACTGATCTGGGTTGGGTCATGGTGGCATTGTGTACCGCCTTCTCAATGACCTCCATTCGCCTCAGAATCGCGTCCACTTGCTCCTGCCTCACGTGCTGGAGATCGTGGGCACTCTGTTTGTTCGAATCGCATTCTTGCCCTTCAGTCTGTGGGTTTCATCCAGGCTGCCGTCGCTTGGGGGTTGCCAGCTGGTCTTGCCTTGCCTGCTGCAGAATCCTCCTGGTTCGTTGTCTGTCCAGGCTCTCGTCCCTAAAACGAGAGGGAACAATGGAGCAGCGCCTACCCCGCCCACAAGGGGGTTCTCTCTCCCCAACCCCTTGTGATGCATGTCCTGCCAGCGGCATGGAGCCGGCCACGGTCAGAGGGGGAACTGAGGGGGCAGGGGCTAGCAACCATTGCTGGAGAGCCGCCTCACAACCCCCCAGCCTTGCCTATAGTGAACCCAAAATTGGTGTAAATGGGTCCCCTGTTAACCCTGAAGGGCCTGCAGGGGACCCTGCGTCCTCAACCTCTCCTCTGGCAGGGCCCTTCCTTGCTTTCTTCGCTGGGGCCCTACTACCTGACTTAGCTGGGACCTTGTCCTTGCTCCGCCCGCCACCCTTGTCCATGAGTGCGCTGTCTTTTAGTAAAAAAAAGATGAGGCCTACTGTGTGCTGCAAGCTGAACCGAGCTGCAACTGTTTGCAGGTTTGGCGTGGCGTGAACTACGTTTGAGACCTCGTAATTCCCCTTGTTGGAGGAAGGATGGCACCTGACAGGAGCCAACAATTATTTTTTGCCAGGGGTGGAGAGGACTCCAGGAAGCCACTCCCCGCACCTGTGTGCCGTCCTCCTAATGGAGGGGGGGGAGGTGCTGTAGGTTCCCCCCTACAGCTGAGGGCACTGCAACGCTGAGGGCAAAGGCCCCTGCTGCGGGGAAGCCAGGGTTAGAAAAAACTGTTCAGGAGCTCGTCAGAGGGCTCCCTCCCCATGCTAAAACGAGGGGAGGGGGAATAACTGCGAGCAAAAGGCCCCCGGGCCGCGAGCTACTGCTCGCCGAAAACAAGTCCTGAGGGGTGAGAGGTGGAGCCGCAACCGCAAAGCCGATCAGGAGCTCCTCCGAGAGCTCCTTCTCCATGTGCCGCCCGAACCGACTGAGGCTTGCGTGGTTACATTCAAAATGGCGCCGGGCAGTCTCACGATGCGAGACTGCCCCCTGCACCTCTTCCCGAGGGGTTGCTAGGCAATTCCTCGATTTCTGCGGCCCCGCAGCAGCGAAAAACTGCCGATGTGCGTGCCCTTTTTTCTCCAAGGGCGGAGGGGGGCCCCGAGCAAATGCCCCGTGCCCTCTAGGGCTCTGCCTGATTAGGCAGGTCGAAGGGCAGGGGACTTGTTGACTCTACTATTGGATGCTGTTTTAGTAAAATTGCAGACAAAGACTTCAGTTGTGCCTTATTAGCTCTGGCTCACATTGAGAGGTCTGTAGCATTACATTGTCCAAGGTTGAGGCCCCAGAGGAGTTCTGCCCTTGGAAAATCTCTCGGTTTTAATGCTTTTGAGACTGCTTCTCAAACACAGAACTCTTGCTGGCATGAAGGTCTGTGGCTGTAAGTGCTCTCTTTCTCTGATGGACCACTGACACAGTTGGGCATAATCTGATCCAAGAGGCACACGGGCAAATTCTTATAAAGGATTTATAACTTTCAGAGGTATAATTTTAGCTCTAACTTCATAGCAGCAAAACTTTTTTTATTTTATAATTTGCAAATTGCAGAATGTACTTGAATATAATACGAGTTATATCTGTGTGAGAAATATAGATGTGTGTATACGTGTGTGTGGAGAGAGAGAGGTGAATGAGTGTGCATGCATGTCTACCGTGCGTGCATTTTTGCTGCTTTTTCACCCTTCCTCTATTTCCTGTATCCACATGCAGTCCATTTACAGATTTGGAATGTGTAAATGGCATATAATCAGAGATTCTTGTGTGTCAATTTCCCTCATTTATTATTGTTTTTTGTTGTTGTTGTTGATTACTTCCGTAATCATGATCCGAGGGTATGGGGCATTAAATAGCTTTCCCTCCCATTCCCTGATCACCAGGGTTCCTAGTTTTCTCTGCCAAACAAATTGGATATTCTCTGGAAAAAACACCCTGAAAACACCAAAACCTGCATTTTTCAGCCATTAAAATCAGAAAGTGTTGATTGCAAACTTTGAAATTATTCATTTTTTGTTACAATTTGATGCACTGGCTGCCACTGTCATTCAAATAACAAAATAAAACAATATCTACCAGCTAGCGCCTGCATGGAACTCCAGTCTCTTCCTTTGCAGGGGGGGGGAGGAGTTGCTGCTCCAACTTGCTCCTCCCCACCAGCCCTGGCATGGACCCCAACATACCTCTACTTCGCCAAAAGCCAGGCACGGCTGGCTTCTTGCACCAAATCTCTTCTCTTAGGCTGCTTTTAAACGAGGAGCGCTGAAGCGCCTCCTCAACGCCGCATTAAAGCAAAGCCGCCGGAAGTGACGTTCTCCCCGTTGCCGGCGGCGGCGGCGGCTGGAGACACGGGGCTTTGGAGCGGCACGTTCTTAAGCCTGATAATTGAAGTCTTAAGAACGCGCCGCTCCAAAGCCCCGTGTCTCCAGCCGCCGCCGCCGCCGGCAACGGGGAGAACGTCACTTCCGGCGGCTTTGCTTTAATGCGGCGTTGAGGAGGCGCTTCAGCGCTCCTCGTTTAAAAGCAGCCTCAGATGCAGGTGCACACCAGAACTTCCACATAGCTTCCGCCTCCTTTAAATTTCTACTGCCAGCAGTGAGTTTTTACTGTCAGAAATTTCCCAGAAAAACTTGGAATTCCATGGTTTTCTCTGGGCAGAACAGCAATTCTGTGTTTTTCTCTGCTAAAAGTGGTATTCTGTGTTTTTTCTCTGATAAAAAGGGAAAATCTGCATTTTCTCTGATTTTTTTTTTTTTTCCATGCTAACAGAAAACCAGGATTCCTGCTAATCACCATTTTTAAGAACTTTCAGGAGACTTCAGGGATTGTGTATGTGGAGGATGGCAGAAGTAGCATGGAAGAATGTAAACAAGGCAGATTCCTCCGAGTAATATACCTGTACATGACCCCTGGAGTAGGAGTCTTCAGGTTAACTCTTGTTCACAAAGGTGATTCTCTCTCTCCCTCTCCCCATCCCAAACCCATTTTATCCTTGTTTTTAACTTCTGTGTTCATGTGAACGCAGGTGGGATGTGTGTATGTTGAAGTAAGTTAGGAGATAGCTGTGTCTAAATAAATGTTAGCAAGCCCTGTGATGTTTTCTAGAAGGAAGGAGGGGATTTAGAGAGGGGGCAAAATAGATGAGCTCATCTTCCTTCAGAGGTTCCTGAGTGGCAGAGAGCTGCTTTTCTCCCTTTTCCTGATTTTCATACATGCAGCTTGCTGATGTTGCTCTCTGCGCTGTGTCTGTACAGAACAGAAAGGAGTCTAGGCAGCAGAAGTGGCAGGTGGCTGGCTTTTCCCTCAGTCCCACTTCATCAAGCCTGCTCATTGGCTTTCTTTAGGGGCAGCAGCCAGCTACACAGCAACATCAGGATTGCTAATTCCCAGTGCTCAAACGTGAATCAGAGCTCCAAAAGTTGAAACATTTTTAAAATAACTTTTCTATGTGCTTGTTTTGGGGTTCCTGAGCATATAGCTTATTGGAGACTTATTTCTGAACTTTCCTTTGCAGCGTGGGTGGTGGGTCATAAGGGCAGAAAGGGGCAGTTCCCTGCCTTCTCTGAGCTCTCCAGCCCTTCTTTCTGCTGCCCTCCACTACTATAATGGGGCTGCTTTCCAAATATTACATTTGGGGGGGGGGGGGAACGACTTGTGCAATTGCGACTACGGCTCTGTAATTGCGGGCATTATCACCTGTTAGAATGCATTAATCCCCTCCTCCCTGTCATACCACCCACTCCCGTGGTCTGTTCCTTATCCTTCCACTTAGTTTGTCACCCACACCACTCCCTGTAGCCTCTTCGCTGTTGTTCCATCTCCTATCCTGGGCTACTTTTTTGTCATTCCACACACACCCATACTCCCATTCCCTATTGGAGATGCAGTTCCATTATTCTTTTTTGTTCAATAGCCCATTAAAGCATATTATGTTCACGTGTCTCCATACTTCGCATTTGTGTTTCCTCCATTGTTACTTACAGGCATTCTATGTCATTCATTTTAATACGAGTCATATATAATCATACATTGTCATATGTCCCAGGATTCGAGGCTCTAATTCCCTGTGGTTTCCAGATACCAGTATGTTTACTTGTATTGTACCTTAACCTTAACTAAAATACTCCATGTCTGTTTGGAGTTCTGCTGGCTTATGGGACTGACTCATGTTGCTGCACCAGGGCCTTTTCTTCAGCCTGCTGCAGAGTTGCCAATCAGTCTTGCCCTTGCAGGCAAGCAGATCTTGGGTTAAACCTTTAGATGTCACTTCAGAACAGGGTGTATAAAGACAGGGAGAAGTGAGGGAGTGGGCTCTGTTCATAGTGGAAAGAGGTGTAAGGGAAGGAGAACAGGGATTGGAGGGGCTAGTCTGTGGTGAGGGATTAGAAATGCAACCCCATCAGTGTGGCTCAGTAGCTCAGCTTTGTCTTCTATACTATTCCTAAGTATTTTGCCCATGCCTCCTACCAAGTGAACTCTAACATTCATGGCCTCCTCTCTCTCAACTGCAGCTGAGGTGAGAGTGGGAATGGAGGAACTGTTTACATTCTTTCATGCATACTAAGACCGAGGCTTTCCCCACAGTTAGGCCCTTTTCACACACACACTCTAGCACTGATAAAATGGTGTTACATTTTATTATACATGTTGCAGGGCACCCATAGAGTACACCTATAGCCCTGCAACATGCGTAATAAAATGTAACAACCATTTTATCAGTGTTAGAGTGTCTGTGAAAAGGGCCGTAGGCATTTATAGGGCTTTTCTTCTGCATGGTGAATTCTCTGGGGTGTACTGAGGACTGAACTCGCCTTGTAGCATTTCCTGGCAATGGCACATGCACAGTTTCTCTCCTGTGTGTGTTCTCTGGCGTGTACTGAGTGTCCCAACGTCTCCTGAAGCTTTCCTCGTATTCTTGGTACGTACAGGGTTTCTCTCCTGTGTGGATTCTTACTTTTAAAATAAATTTTAAATGTGAAAGAAATCACTCATACGTATAATGACCCCTTACGTAAAACAGACTTGAACCTTTGACCTACCAATTTTCTTTTCTAGCCCCTGCAGGAGCAATTGCATTTTGCCAGTGCACCAAGGAGACAGGACTCAACAGTGGGGTTTTAACGGCCGCACTCTTTTATTCGAATTAAATTACACTCAGCAAATGGGTGGGGGTAAATCGCCTATTGCGATACGGGTCCAGTACATAAACTTAACGTTATAACAGTAATGCAACAACATACACAGGGGTGGTTTCGATATACCCTCGATTACCACCCCAACACGTGAACATCACATTCCCCCTCAGTGGCCCCAGCCACAGGCGAGGAGGAGCCAATCCTTTCATTCGAGTAAGGATAAAGGTGCCTACAGGCGGGGGACCATACTTGTCCCTACCGCCCTCGCTCGACACCCCTCCCAGGGAGGCTGCCCTGCCGCTTGCCATACCCTGCTTTCCGGCGGGTGGGCCTCCCCATCTCTTAAAGAGATGACTCTTCCTTATGATAACTCTAACCTACTCTAACTTGTGTACTGGACCCCTTCCAGAGTGCGACATTAATGAGCATGCACAACAACACCCTTTTCCTAGGGATCGGTCAATTAGCCTGAAAAAACTGCACTGCGAGGAAGGCGAAAAACGAGGTCCATGTTGGGTTCAGATTAGGGCATCTCGCAAAAATTCCTTCCTGGCCCCGTTTGGCAACCAGTAATACCCACAGTGCAGAGGGAGGGTAGGGTGGGTGCTGCCTGATGAAATGCTCCAGCCGCAAGTGGGGCTGGAGCTCGGATCACCTGCCGGCTCGTGGGCCCCGCCTACCAAGGAGAGCCCACGTGACCGGCTTTCAACCTATCCCTACCGGCCAGGGTTGCCTAGCAACCCTGGCCGAGATTTCGGAGTGCTGCCGCCGTTTCTTTTCTTGCGCGCGGGGCTGAATGCAACCCCACTGCAGGGGCCCGACAGAGGTCCAGTCTCCCTGTTAATGTCGGGCGCAGCAAATGGCCTCGTGCCCGCCATCCCCCCCGTGGGGGGGGGGGCCGAGCGGAGGCAATTCTCACAGAGCTGTACATTTGACTCACTATTGCATGGCATCAATATTGTGTAGTCTTTAGACCTGTATTCACTGTGCTTTTTGCTCACTATTGCATGGCATCAATATTGTGCAGTCTTTTAGATCTGTACTCACTGCTTTTTCTACTCATTGTGTAGTCTATACATAGTAATGTGTAAAGTTTTGAGACCCCGCCCTTTAACCCCATCAACCTAAACATTCTCCAGCTGCCATGAAGGCTGGAAATTTATGTTTGCCAGCTTTTGTGATTTCTCTCTCAAGTCTCAAATTATATTAAAATCACAATATTTACAATGAAACCAAGAGCTTCCATTTAACAATAAAGTAAGTTTCTAAACCTTGTGATGGCTGAGTAAAAACTTAAAATGTATTGTGACTGCTGTGTACATAAGAAGTCAAAAGAGGAACAAAAGAACCCAGTATTTTTGGTTTATCTGCCTCTCCACTGCTTGATTTTATGACTTTGACGCCAGTCTCATTGTTTTGGGGGCCTGAGTCATGAATTTTGTGCGGTTGGGTTGGCAGTTCGCAGGGCAGTGTTTGTTTTGGTACTTGAATATGGGTATCATACACATTTGACACAGTCTTCATTCATGACATGCACGGCTTTACATATAACCTCCTTGCATACCAGACCAAACCAGATGTGATGTGGCGGTGCTCCATGGGAATTGGGCTTTGTCTGGAAGGAGGCAGTTTAAGGTGTTCCTGCCTCTTGCCTGATATGGCCCTGCCCCTGCAGAGCACCGTGACCATGGTGTTTCACAGGGGTGAGGCCAAAGGGTTACAGATTGGGCCTGGACGTGGAAGAACTCAGCTGCATCGGGACAAGGCTTGGACTGGGCTCAGTGTACACCAGTGTGCCACACCAGGCTTCGGTGGCTGTCATTCTCAGCAAGAGGCATAGTTACCTATGTAACTATGTAACTCCCAGAGCCTAAAATAGCCACCGCACAGGCCAGCATTGTGTTAACTTTGCTTACTATCATCCACTGTATTTTCTGTGTTTTCTTTGCTTGGACTTGGTGACTTGGAGAGCATTGCATGCTCTTTTGATGTTAATACAGACTTTTGGCAGAAAGGAATGTCTGCTTCTGTTTGTGATAGAATTAATCTATTATTAATCTGTTTAAATCCTTTATTCAGATTGACTCTTTTCTGAAGGTCATATTTGAACAAAATACATGTTCACATATTTTTCAAAATGATTCTGTTGTTGTTATATTGCGATGTCAGTTAGAAAAGTGTCTGAGGAAGTGTTTTGATTTGCCCAGTTTATTAATACTTAGATTAGTTAAGTTTGTAATCAGATTTCAAGCATTATGTTCCTGACCAGGGTTTTCTCTTGGTTTGTTTCAAATGTCACTCCCAGGGCAAGCTCTGCTAAACTGCATTTCCATGCCTTGCTGAGACATGATGGCTGCTTTTGATTTCCATTGTAGAATCATTAATATTGTTAATGAGAGAGTTCTCATGGATAAGCACACTTAAGGAGGATCATCCCAGGGAATTGGGAGTATAATAGTTTGAGCATTTGTTAATTGGATGGAACTGGCATATGTAAGGCTGACAGCTTTTAGGTGGATTAATAGTTTTATTTTTGTTTTATTAATGGCTTTGGTTATAATAGTTTGGGTTATTTAATTTAAATTAGGAGGGCTGTAAAGAACGTAACATTGAATACTTGTGTCAGCAGTTAGAATGAGACTAGAGTGATATGCTAGTTAGAATGAGGAAGTTACTACATTAAGGGGGGGAAAAGTAAGTTATGTGTTTTTTCAGTAAGTTATGTGAAAATCATATATCCAGCTATGAGTTCTAAATTCTGAATCCAATAAAATGTAACATGCTAGTGAGAGAAAAAGACTTGCTCTTATAGTGCCTCCAGAGTTATCACATTTCTTGGGCCAGTTGATTCCCTCACACTAAAACCACTCCCACTGAATTCAATAAGGTTCTGTTCCCACTCTAACTAATATTAAAGACAAAACTTGTATTGTCTCTAGTTGGGGCATGTTCCAGCTCTAAAATTACAATGGTGTGAGAGGAGAATTTGCCTCCATGTCTTTTAACGGCCGCACTCTTTATTCAATCAAATCATAATTATCCAATAGGTGGGGGTAAATCGCCTATTGCGAGGCGGGTCCAGTACTTGAACTTGACATTGTAACAATAATACAATAACTCAGGGGTGGTTTCGATGTACCCTCGATTACCACCCCAACCGTGAACATCACGTCTCCCCCTCTCAGTGGCCCAAGCCACAGTGTGGGGCACGCGGGGTCTAGGGCCGTGTGCTCCACGAGGGTAGGGAAGGAAATGGGGAAGGCAGGGAGGTCCCCTTGGCCGCGGTCGAGAGTCCCCCTGGGGGGGGGAAGCGGTGCTGCCGGAAAAGGTTCCCTCAGGGTCTTAGACGGTAGTTTGGAGGCACTCAGGCGCTCCCTACCAAGCTCATCATAGGGATGATGAGGCCTCAGCCGCTTCCCAACCGGGGAAGGCCCCTCGAACGCGGGAATCACACGCACGGTACCCAGGGACCGGGTAGGGGTGGCTGGGAGCATGGGGGTCACCCGTGCCGGGCACCCCCGCAGGGGAGGGAAGGACTAGGACGGAGGGCTTCTTGCACAGCAGAGTTCCCAGGACACCACGTGAAGGCAAAGGGGAAGGTAGCAAACACTTACTTGTATCCACAGGGCTCTCACTCGCACTCGCTCACTCTCTCTCTCTCTCGCTCTTCGCAGTCGCTCTCGAGGGGAAAAAACACTCGGGTCGCAAAATACACACGGGCCGGTCTCTCATGGCTAAGACTCTGATCACCAGCGAGGATGAATTGCATGCTCTCTCCTTATGAAGGCTGTGCCTGCGTCTGACGCTGTAGGCGCATGGAGCGGCGCAGTGGGGCTGGCGGGGGCGGGGCTACTGCGCGCACGCTAGGAGGGGGCGTGGCTGGCCCCAGAGGTTTCCCAGCGTGGTTTTGCGGCGCTGTCGGGGTCGTGGCCCTGGGACGCGATGTGTTTGTTGGTACACGGGGCAGGGGGTTAGCTGGCTGGGATGTTGGGGTCTGTAGCTCGTTTGGCCGGGCTCCGTTGTTCCTTCCGCTGCGGCGCCGGGTTCCCTGTTGATGTCGGGACCAGCGGGTGCCTCCCCTGCCCTGCTGTCGGTGTGATCCCCATTTCCTCAGGCCCCAGGGCCTGACACACAGGTGAGAGGGACCCAATCCTTTGCTTGCGAGTAAGGATAAAGGTGCCTACAGACGGGGGACCATATTTGTCCCTACCGCCCTCGCTCGACACCCCTCCCAGGGAGGCTGCCCCGCCGCTTGCCATCCCTTGCTTTCCGGCGGGTGGGCCTCCCCATCTCTTAAAGAGATGACTCTTCCTTATGATAACTCTAACCTACTCTAACTTGTGTACTGGACCCCTGCCAGAGTGCGACATTAATGAGCATGCACAACAACACCCTTTTCCTAGGGATCGGTCAATTAGCCTGAAAAAACTGCACTGCGAGGAAGGCGAAAAACGAGGTCCATGTTGGGTTCAGATTAGGGCATCTCGCAAAAATTCCTTCCTGGCCCCGTTTGGCAACCAGTAATACCCACAGTGCAGACTTTTCCTTATGATATAAATTCACCTACTCTAACTTTACTGGACCCCAGCTAGAGTGCGACAAAATGAACGAGCACAACAACACCCTTGTCTAAGAGATGACCAGATTATGAATACGTACACTGCGAGGAAGGCGAAAAAACGAGAAACCGTGTTTTTGCCAGAGTAGGGTTCCTGTAAAAAATTCCTTCCTGGCCCTGATGGGCGACCGGTAAGAACCCACAGTGCAGAGGAAGGGTTGGGTGGGTGCCGTTTCCCAAGAGCTCCAGCCGCAAGTGAGGCTGGAGCTGTCTCTTGGATAGTTACACGCCCTGTCTCTCGACCAGAGCCCACATGACTTCCATTAGCCAATCCCTGCCAGCTGGGGTTGCATAGCAACCCCAGCTGCGTTCTCTACAAGGAGTGCCGCACCGTTTGCTTCCCGCCTTAGGCTGCAAGCAGCCCTGCAGCGGGAAAAGTGAATCAGCCGTCCTGCCTTCCCCGATCGGGTGCAGCAAGGGGCCTCATGTCCGCCACCCCCCCGGAGCGAGGGGGAGCAAGCGGAGGCAATTCTGTAAAATTGAAAACTCTGTATCCATGCTTTGTAGATGGCTACTGGGGGGGGGGGATGAGCCAGGGAAGAAATAAATGGAAAAACCATTTTTTTACTATCTTCATCGTTTGGCATGAGGGCAGGTCAGCTTGGGGGCATATTTCTTTTTTCTTTTTTTTTTTAAAGTGAGAAATAAACCTTCCAAAATGTCTGTGATTTACTTTTGTGCAGATTGTCCGTCGCCCTCCTGCCCTCCTCGGTACGGGGAGCAGCTAATGGGCGGCGCCTGTTGTCCCTTCCCCCGCATCAACGAAAGAGGACGTGTAGGGCAGAGGGGCGACAGTGCAACACCGGGCAGCGCGAAGCGAGTTCTCGCGAGAACGTGATCTCGCGGCCGCCATTTTGACCCGGGCGCGGATCCCGCCATTCCGCACCTGGGCAGCATCAAAGGAGCACCCTCTCACCCTCCCTTTCGCACTGTGGGTAGTACTGGTCGCTGAGCTTGGGTTCAGGGCCGGGAAGGAATTTTGGCCACCAGGATGATTGGCTCAGGTTCTGGTTGGTTTTTTCACCTTCCTCACAGTGTTGATACTTGATTGACTTCCAGTGGGAAGGGGACATGTACGTTTAATAACTGTCGCACCGCAGGGGTCCTGCGAGTTTGTATAGTTAGATGGTAGGGATAGTCTGCTGCCAGGTCATCTCCATACGAGATGGGGTCCAGGTGAATGCTAGAGCTTGCCCGGCCAGCATCACGTAGGATCCAGGAAGGGGTGGGCCGGGTCGTGGGGCCCTAGGACAAGGGCGGTCCAGGGTCCTCACGGCCTGCCCTCGCTTCCTTCCTTGGGTCACGGTAGGCAACGGCCTCCTGATCTGGCTGGGGGCAGCCGGGCAGGCGTGACATTGCAGCAGTTCTGGTTAGCAATGTTGCAGTACTGAGGAACATCAGACCGCCTGGTTTACTCTACCTGAGTTAGCAGTTAATAGTTACGGTTGACAGGACCCGGAGCGGCATAGCCCCCTCTTCCCCCGACTGGGTTAATAAAGTTTGGTGCGGCCTAATTTACCCCACAAAAGATGGTGTCTGTGTCGTTTTTTTTGGGGTGGGGGACAATTAGCACTTGTTACAGTGATGGACATGCAGTATGAGCTAATGGCAAGTATAGTACAAAAAGTGATTATTAATAATTACATTTGCCAGCGGTCCGTCTAGTGCTTTCTATATAGGGGATTTATGTCAAAATAGCAATGCTAGATGGAGGCATGAGTTTAGATTTGACATACCTTAAGATCTGATATTTTGTAAACTACTACAGCTAGGAACAAATACTGTTTTACTGCTAGAAAGCTGAAAACCTTGCCTACCATTTTTTCCAACGACATTATTAGGCAATTTCTCATTGTAGGACATCGCATACCTGAATTGGCTTGAAATTGGTGACCAGAAATTTGATGGGTATACCTGTTCTTGTGGGTACTCGTTTCCGCTCTAGTCCTCAACCAGTACATAGAAAGAAAACCTGTTTTTATCCCTGAAAAAAGTATTTCCATCCTTGTCTAGCTGTGCTATTCCAGCCTTTTGTCTTTTGAGAATATAAACTGTGATCCACAAACCACTTACTCTGAAGTAACTCTTTTGTAGAGCATGGCATTATGGATTCCAGATTTGAATTCAACATTTGTGCTTTTATGTAAACTGTTGTCATAAATATTTTTAAATGGTACACACCAGCCTCCTTTTAACTGTGGGCTTAAGGGAGGCTTTAAACTCAACTTTTCTGAGGAGGGAGGCTAATAAGATTTTTCAAAGTAAATTTTGTGGTGGGTTTTAATGTTGTTGTTTCCGATACAGGACCAGACTGTTATTTTTAAATCTCTGAATGTATTTTAAGGAGTAGTATGTCGCTAGTGGGGAGTAGTCATGTACAGAATTCCTTTGGAGCGGTGAACACTGAGTTGAGGAGCTCCATCTTTTACAAAAGTGAAGGCAGTGGTGCACTGAGTTTTCCACCATGATTGTGCTCTAGAATTTATTTCTTCATGCCCTTTCCAGGAAAATAACACACCTAACCTAAAATCAAAACACCCCAAAAGAAATGTTGGCTGTATGGTGAAGGAAGGCTCTTTTGTTCTGGGTTCGCAGTGCCTCTTTGTCAGACAAAATGAGTTCTTACCTCAGAGTCTTGGTTCTTATTTTATTTTTTTATTTATTTTAGTTAGTTATTTTAGTAAGTTATTTATTTATTTTATTTTAGTAAGCCATCTATCTTATAGTAAGCAAACTATCTTATCTAATATGCCTATCATTGTCGTATCTAATCCATTCTCGTGTGCATAGATGGAGACATTTGCATGTTCTCTACATTTTGTTTGTATACTTGAGGAATCTTCAGATTCAAGCAATGCTTTATATATTTATTTATTTTTAAAAAAAAATTGCTTCAATCTCGGATACGTGTTTCATTTTTATTGTTTCCACAACTGTGTCATATCACCAACTTGTCTGATGCTTACTTAAAATCTGATCCAGACTTTTAGATAGCAACACATTGAAGAAATGTTTGTTTTAACAGTTTGAGATTTATTTCAACATGAGAAAATGGGAGAATGATTCATTTCATTCTCACTGCAGGCTTCAGTAGCTCATGCTTCCTGATGCTAATCACTAATGCATACTTACAGTGCACCGTGCCCCTACAGCAAGTTAATATTAGAGACATTCTGAAAACTGGGGCTGTCCTATGGGGTAGACATCTGTGCTACATGAAAGTTTCAGTGGTTAAGTAATCAGTAGGCCTGCAGGCTTGTCATTGTCAATTTTTACAAAAGTCATAGATTGGTCTTAGTGAAAGTTTATAGACACTTTGTCATGATCTCGGATCTCATTGGAAATGAAACTGCAAATGAATTTAACAACATTTTTGTTAATGCCACCTACTTAGGTCATTATTTTGATCATTTTTTTCATCTAGAAAACAAATGCTTAAAGACAAAGTAGTGTAGGGATATCTTTTATTGGACCAACTTAGGTTGGTGGAGGTTTGCAAGCTTTCGGACCTCACAGGATGCTTCGTCAGGCGAGTCAGAAATCCAAGCTGTACAAATAAGGGAGCAAGAGTGTCGTATCCTCTAGTTAGCCAGCAGATGCCAGAACTAAGCAGTGATGGTGGAATTTGTAAAAGGTGTGGAGGAGATAGAAGTAGGCAGAACTACTCATGTTTTTTTGAGGCCTCGGACAAAATGTATAGCAGTTCCCTCCATTTCCCTCTCCCACCAGTTTTCTCTTTCTGGTCTTCTTGAACTTATACAAGGGTGAGCCCTATAACCTGGCTCAGACTGTCCCCCTTCCCTCCCTCCGGCCTTTGGAGGAGGAGGTCTGGTTTACAAACAAACAGAGCGATCTTAAAATTAATCCACCATTTTGAAATAGCCAGCACTGAGAATGAAGAACAGGTGTAATAGGATAATGGTTGCTTAGCCCAGCAAATAAAAACACAGTCATTGCCAGGATATCCTGAAAGTGACTGCTGAAAGCCCCTCTGGGAGAGAATTAATGTAATCCAGTATTATGGTCAGTGGGCATGTACTACTTGTCAACGTATAAATGAGAGTATAGGCTGCAGAGGCTGTGTAACTTAGAACACTTCTTTGCACTAACACATGGGTTTCTATGATAAATTGTGCCCCAAAGTGATTCCATATTATTAGCCTGTTTTGTCTGATTCCAAGCCCACTTAATCAGCAGAAGGACAAATGTAAAAGTAGTGGAAATAAGATCTTGAAAATTCTGAGGAAATAAAAATCATCATGTCCATTACAAAAAAAAAAAAAAAAAAAAAAAAATTAAAAATAAATAAATCCAAATCCCCCCCTTTATGTTTTGTGTGATATGCTGAAATGATGGAAGAGATTTATGCTAGTAGTTAAAAACAGAATGTCCCACTTGCCCAACAGCTTGTCGGGGGGAGGGGGATCCTGGGAGGAGCACGTGTGCCCCCCCCCCCAGCTGATCGAGGGGAGGTTAATAATCTTGGTACCACTTTTGACCACAATTTATCAGGATGCTTTTAGACATGCCTCTATCTTTGTGGACTTCACATTCTGCTTTCAGCAATACCATGGGGGTAGAGTTTAGACATGCCTTCCTGCACTGGAAGTTGCCCAGCTGCGATTGGAAACAGCCGTGCTGGATGGCTCGCACATTCTTCTTTAAACGGATTTGTCAAGAAAAGTTTCCAATGGCAGCCGAGCGACTTCCGGTGTGGGGAGGTACGCCTAAACTCCACCCCCATGAGATTGCTAAAAGTAGATTGTGAAGTCTGCTGAGATAGGGTAATTTTAGACGTGACGGGCCGTTCAGCCTGCCACGCTGAACCCTGGAATCCATCTCGAATCCCGGTCTGTGATTAGACCAGCCATCCTTCAGACGTGCCGGCCTGATTGCGGAGGGGATTCGGGGAAGGGCTGTGCGGCGCGGCGTGCGGCTGCTCAGCCCCGCCCCTATGCACTCCACCGCCCGCCCTTGGGGAGACTGGCGGGCGCAACGGCCAATCATGCCGCCGCGCCCGATCCCGTACCGCGGTCTGGGCCGTGGTCAGGACCGGGAAGAGGTGACAGACGTTACCTTCGCTCCGTTCCTGATCGTGCTCCAGCTAACCACGATTCTGGAGGTGAGACTGGCCTAAACTCCAGAATCATGGTTAGCATTGACCCCCACCAGGTATTCACCGTGGTGAACATCTGGCGAGACTTCCACGGACGTTCGCACGATCACAGCCACCACACCGAATTCAATGTGATTCGGTGTGGTTGACTGTGATCATGTAACGTCTGAAATTACCCATAGAGGCATGTCTAAAAACGGGCATAGAAATCCATGTATTAGTGCACAGAAGTGTTTTAAATTACACACCGTGTGTTGCCTATACTCTCATTTATGCTTTGGCAACTAGTACATGCCCACTAACCATAATACTGGATTATATTAATTCTCTCCCAGAAGGACTTTTAGCAGTAACTTCCAGAATATCCTGGAAATGACTGTGTTTGTATGACTGGAAATGACTGCCTAACAGCTGATAGCGGGGGAGGGAGTCCTGTGACGAGGTCGTGCACTCTGCCCAGGCTCCTCTCCCCACATGATCAGCTGTTAGGTGGTGGGGAAAAGGGCACTTCTCTGGGCCTGATACACACACCCCACTCCACCTCGTGGCATGGCTGCACAGCCAGGCCACATGGGAGGTGGGGCCTTTAACCCACTTTGGGCAGCGTTATCACACTTTGGGCAGTGTTACTATGTGCTGCATCTCTGGTCTTTTCCAGGGACGCATTGTGTATTAGCTGTCCGTCTGCCCAGTGGCTGGGTGAACATCTGGCGGCTGCTGGGCATGCAAGCCACTGCATCATGTGTTAACATTGCCCAAAGTGGGATAATACCGCCCAGAGTGGAATAACGTCTCGCGTGGCTGCACCCATGATTATCAACTTATTTTAATTTGATATCCTAGCTTTGCAATACTTCTGGGGCATTAATGGATTCATAAACAAAGGCTGTAACTAGTCAACCCCTGAGTTATGTGTGTTACTTTTAATAGCATTTATACAGGATATGAATTTCTATTTTAAAATGTAGCACGCTTATTTGCTTTTCCTTTTATTCCAGCTCTCTCACTTTTTATTCTTTTCAAAACCAATTTCTGTAGTGACATCTGGTGGTAGCTCTGAAATGTTGAATTTTATGTTTGACATTGAACACGACTGCTTTAAAATGGAAAAGTTGCCAGCCCTTTATGTCTTTCTTGTCTTAGACCGTTTTTACACGTGGTCATTACCTGTGTGTGTTTCATCCTTACCAGAGAATTACCCTGGTGTCATTTTGAATGCAGGAAGGATGTTAGTAATCAAGCTTACATGCAATTTCTCAGAAAGGTGCAGAAGGCGATTAGCGATTTAAGAAACAGTTACATATATATTGTCCGTGCAGACCAAATTATTCTTTTGTCTAATGTGCACTGTAAGGAAGAATTTGATCCATATAGGCACCACCCTGCGGTCAGCCGGGGCTGCCTTCCTGGAGGTCCCCCGCGTAAAACGGGGGGCCACAATGGGAGAGGGCATTCTCGGTGGCAGCGCCGCACCTTTGGAACTCCCTTCCGGAGGAAGCTCGCCTGGCCCCGAGCCTGTTGTCATTCCGGCGGTGTTGTAAAACCTGGCTGTTCACCCAGGCCTTTGGGGTGTGTGTGGGTGGGATAGGGTTTTGTTCATTGCCCCTACCCTACTCTGTATATTGTTTTAATGTTTTAAGTTGTATTCTCGGGGCCCTGTTTTAAAGTATTTAAATTGTTGATGTTTTAAAAATTGTTTTATATTTTATAATTGTTTTATTATGTTGGAAGCCGTCCCTAGCTGTTCTCAGGAGGGGTGGGATATAAATGTACTAAATAAATAAATAAATAGGCTAATATTTTTTATAGGATGTAGTAGAATATATAGAGAGTAGCACTTTTTGTTTTGGGGAGGGATAATATGCCACCACTTAACTCTGAAAAGACAAAATTGAATTCCTTTTAAAGAAACAGGTGATGACAGCACTTTGAAATCAAAGGACAGAAGAGCAATGCGTTTATATAAGCAGCCTGCTGTAGAAGGCTGAGGCGCATTCATAAATATTTTTGCCTACATCCATTCTTTTGTCAGCATGTGTATGCAGCATCACGAGCGTCAGAGAGCCCTACAAACACACATGCATGCTGACATCTCAGTATGCCAACAATGCCAAATACAGCTAGCTAGTTACTGGTTTGTTGCACTAGAGTCCTTCCTGAATTATTGTAATTTAATTAATAATGAAGCAAAAGTATAATCAACCTTGGCAGCACCATTATAGAATGACTTTTATACTTGTGTTGTTTGTTTTCCTCAACTTTTCCTTATTGGTTACATTGGAAATAATGTTTCAGAAGAAATCATACAGGTAATTTGAGAGAGAATAGCTCATGAAAAAGAAGTGAGAGGATTTTCTTATGCCTCAGCTCCTTTACACTATTCCATATGGCAAAAAATTACATTGTATGCTATATACCTTGTAATCTTGGGACACCCACAGAATGAGATTGTACTTTGTACGACATGCATAACATAGTACTGTGATGATTTTTTCTACTTTGGGCTAAATGCTGATGTTTTTACCAAGCTTTTGTTTTTGTTGAGATGAAAAATGAATTGTATTAAGTAGTGCATTTGTTGTTCCTATTTTTCTATCCAGGGGATTTTTTTTTTTTTTTTGCTATTTTAGAGACAGCGAAGGAGGACTGTCATCTACCAAAGCAATAGTGAAATGCTATGCCCAATGTCACAAGGGATAATCTATTCTAAATCAGTTTATTTTCTTACAGCTTTGTCAAAAGAGTTGTGGAGGCAAATATAAGTAGCCTTAAATAGTCTACTTATGCATGCATATGAGTGCATCTGTCACTAAATTTCATTAGCTTCTCTCAACTATCTAAATGATGGTAAATAATTCAAAAGTTTGGTACTAAATGGTTGGTTAGCTTGATATATTGTGCTAAATTCACACTGTAATTAGTGATGAATGAGGAAGGGTCATTCTGTCTTAAGAGTTCATAATTTCTATTCCATGTCTTGTAGTCAGATATACTATTAGGAGCAGTACTAAATCTGTGGTTCCCAATGTTTTGCTTGTATGACTCTATTTTGAGGCTTAAATACAGTCCTCTGCCTTGAGACAGCAACAAAGATATGTTAAGGTGTGACAAGCAGTCATCTGTGGATGGTGCAGTCCCACATGCAGTCATTACTCATCTTTGTAATCACTGGACTAAATGATGAAGTACATCTCAAAAGAAGTCATAAAACAAAATTAGTCCACAATCCAAGGTCCACGCATGAACGAACCAAAGTTACCTTGCAAGCATGCACACTCTTGCACAGGGTGTCCCCAGAAAAATCCCCCACTTCCCAACCATGCCACCCCCTCCGCCTCGCCCTCTCCACACCTGGGAGAGGGTGAGGCGGAGCTGCAGTGGCTGCTGCAGGTGGTGGTGAGACTTTTCTAGGGGTGCCCTCTACGTGGATATTGTGTGTGCGCAAAGTGTAGGTTTGGTCTGTGTGCACACCTTGGACTGGAGTCTTACTTTGGAGTTACTGAAATACAATAGAATACTAATTTTGTTTATTTTTATTATTATTCTTTTTTAAAAAAAACAAAAAACCAAACCCCAAACCTTTAGTGTATACACATAGAAGGGCTGTAGAATCATAAGCTGCAATTCACACGCCACATGTTCTGGAGTATGCAGTTTGTGGATCGTGGCTATAATATCTTTCAGTCATAGTTTGTGCACTGCATTCACTTTCTTTTTTTTATTTTGCTTTTCACTTTTGCTTCTGACTGGTATACAGATTTGAATTTAATATTGTTGCTTTTCTCCTTCTCTTCCAAATAGGCATAATAGAGACGACTGATCTGTTGGATCGTGAGACTACCTCAAATTACTGGTTAACCGTTTATGCAACAGACCAGGGAGTTGTGCCTCTCTCTTCCTTCATTGAAATCTACATAGAAATTGCAGATGTTAATGATAATGCTCCGCAGACCACTGAGCCTATTTATTACCCAGAAGTCATGGAAAACTCGCCTAAAGACGTAGCTGTGATTCAGATTGAGGCATTTGATCCAGATTCCAGCTCTAGTGACAAATTGACCTACAAGATTACTAGTGGAAACCCCCAGGGATTCTTTTCAATGAACGCTAAAACCGGTAAGTATATACCCTGCTGTCTATATAAAAGTATGTATCAATTAATTTGTATTCCTGTATAAATACAGGACAAATTAAGACTGTTGTTTTTAAAAAAATAAAATAAGGGATTTTAAATTGTAACATTATATTCATAATATTACAGCACAATTGCAAAGAAAATCGGCTATTTCAGTGACTTAAAAACTTACAAGTGTGCAGTGAGTTTCATTCTGACATGACTGTCATTTTTGTGCAAGCTTTGTAATACTTGCATATCGCCCTGATAAAGCTGGTAAAGTGCTTGCATAGGAGATTTATATTTGTAGGCAGAATGGCATAGGGCCAGATGCTGAACCTCATATTGACACATGTCAGCAGTTACACAGTCTACACTGATTTTAGTGGGATGTGTTATTTCATAATCTGAATTTATTATTTTTTTGGTCTTGGGTCTGGTTGCATATTGGGAAGAAGGCTACTAGAAAAGTTAGCCAACAAGAATGAAAAAGGTCATTTGTTATATTTCATTTAGCAACTCAAAAGCTGCAAAACATTCATGGTCATCCTGACAGTAGCCAAACACATGTGTAACTATTCCATGGGGTTTAATGCTTGGATCTGTGTGAAACAATGGACTGCACCCATTGGAGGGCTTGATCCCTGCATCGCCCCATGGCGAGCAAGCACAGCCACCACACTGCAGGGCCAGAGCAGGGCAGATGCCCCTCTTTTCCCCGCGGGGAAGCTAGGCCGGTCACTGTCAGACTCTTGGTGCGGGGTGGGCCAGGGTGCCAGCTACACAAGCAGACGCCTGCCCCACCTCCCTCCAACAGCTTGCCCACTATCCTGCCCCCGGTCATGATGCGGCCATGTGGGACTGAAGTAAGTGGCTGCCGCTCAAAGCCCCACAGTGGACATCACTGTGCAGCAGGGCAGACAGCAGCCAGGCAGATGAGCAACCACGCCTTGGGCAGTCTTACTCCACTTTGGCCTTTTCCTGATCATTCCTACTCCACCCTTGGCCTTTTTCTGATGATGCAGCGTGTAGCAGCCAGCTTCCTACCCCGCTCTGTAGCGGGAGGAACATCTGGTGGGCACCAGCCATATAATGCACTGCATCGTGTGGTAAGGCTGCCCGGAGTGGGGTAAGGCTGCCCAAGGCGTAGTAGGTGTCTTGTGTGGCTGCACCCAATAACTTTCCACGTTCATTAGCCTCTCTATCAGATTCCCTCATCCCTTCTCTCTTTGCAGCAATGGATTACAGCTCTAAATATGACACATGACTTTCTGTGTCTCACATCCATCAGTGTGGACAATCTGCTTCACTCTTTTATAATAATAATAATAATAATAATTAATAATAATATTTTCCTCTGCTATGCCTAGCAGGAAGCTTTTCCCCTTTCCCTTCTCCCAGCACTTATTTGTATGAATTTTACTGTTGGTAGCCTCTTATGACCATCCTGAGAACTTGGATCATAGCCACCAAAAATATCTGTTAGTTGCTATCTTATATTTGGAGACAGGGATCACACCATTACTTTCAGAACCTGGGACACAAAGATCTGGGTTTTCAGGTAAGAAACTGTCTGTATGTATTACACATCAGCAAACAGAAGAGATGGAACAAATGCTACTCTAACCCATTTCCTGTTGCTTTATTAACATTTTACTACAACTCAGAGACTTCAGATATTATAATGACAGAAAATGCCCTTTGCAGGATAAACACACACAAACATTTTTTAAAATCATAGGCCCTTTTCACGAGACATCCCCATGCAACACACATGTGTGCATGTATGGGGGAGTCCTGTGTGACCACCGCTGTGGGTGGGTAGGAGTGCTTGTGCGCTCCTGTGCTCCACCCACCTCCACCCATTGCCCATGCATGGAGACATCGGCCAAAATGAGGATGGCTCCGTGCGTGGAGGTGGGTGGAAATGGGTTTGAGTCGATGTGACAGCTGCCCATACGCACACCTCCACCGCGGCCCGTTTGAAAAGGGCTGTATATAGAACTAACTTTAAATAAAAAGTCCAGGGTCAAGAAAGGCTTTTTAACACAAAGTGCTTTAGTGCTGCAACTGAGTGGCTGAAAGGCAGACTTTTTGTACTGGTGCATGGTAAAACATTTCAATTTAGGAAAGAATTGAAAAGCATGGGTTCTTTTTTCCTCCAAGAAAATGAAAGAGGGAATAAATGGTTCAGAGGGTTGGGTGATGAGCTACAGAGTATTTCACTTGTAGGTCACTGGTTCTTCTCTAGGTTGGTAGTGACAAAAGTTATCACCTGATGTCCTTCCAGTATCCTATGGAAAGTTGTTTTATTGGTTCCACATCTTTTCATTTTCATTTCATTTCATTGTTTGTTTATACCCTGCACTCTCCTGCCTTTGGCAGCTCGAGGCGGCTTCCAACACAATAATACACAAAAAGAAAAAAATAGGTCCAGCACGGACCAACAGTTCAATAACAATAACCCTTACGATTTAGACAAATGAATAATCCATCCACCGACTAGATAATACAAATTAATCCTCAGCTTCCTCATTCCCTCCTCACTCCTCCCCACCTGCTGCCACCAGGGAGGAGGACCAACCCAAACCAACACATCATTCCCATCTTCTAATAACCTACAAAACTATCCTTTACATTTCCAAACCCACCCTGCTGCCACCAGAGGGGAACCACCCACTCCGTACCACTTGCTGTCACGAAGGGAAGGAGTTCTTATGAACCAATCATTGTCTAATACAATCCACCCGTACAATGACATAATATAACAGCCCCCACACAATCCATTTCAGTACAACAATACAATGCAGGCCCCCATATAATAAATTTCATAACACAAAAATATCCCTTTACTTAATCGTAGCAACAAATCCCCAGCACAACAGCAGTTCCTCCCCTTCAAAACATTTTCAATAACAGCTAATACCACCCCCACTCATAATATCAGACGAAAAAAACCCCTCATCCAACACTCACATTCCTTGACGCTTTAACTCCCCTTGTCACCAAACATCAATGATGTGAACCAATCTTCCTGGCCCTGGCCGCCAGTCACAGCCAAAGGGCATGCCCCTTTGGCCGTGCCCCTTCGGCACGTGCCGCCGGCTGGACCCGGCTTTAATGCTAGCGGCTTGGGGCTCACGTTCTC
The DNA here is from genome assembly GCA_003113815.1 of Sphenodon punctatus. Classification (NCBI taxonomy): domain Eukaryota; kingdom Metazoa; phylum Chordata; class Lepidosauria; order Sphenodontia; family Sphenodontidae; genus Sphenodon; species Sphenodon punctatus. Next base: position 5,674,411 of record QEPC01001717.1, on the reverse strand, counting down.
CAGTCCCTGCCCCCGCCCCTTATCGGGCACAGCTGTGGTGCTATCCTCCATCTGGATAGTATGCATGGGCACAAGTCCCATTGAAGGGAATACCATCTGTGCTAACACTATCCTCTTGGAAGGTTGTGCCGATAATCTCAGTGTTACTACTTAAGAGGTTTAAATTTCAGCTAGACTTTAAAAATGGCAAATTATGTCGATCTATTCTGATTCTCTTGTTTCATTTATAAAAAAACCTGCTAAAAACAGCTTTAAACCTATAGACTGAAAACAAACAGAGAAGCAGTTTCTGAGAGAAGCAGACTGAGAGCTTCTGAGCTCTGAGAGATGCAGTTTCTCACACTTGCTTTGCTTTAATACATATATATTTGAAGCTCAGAACGAATTAAATTTTTGTTTGTCCCAGGACACCTGAGAGGGACATTCTCTGCCTTCTTCCCCTGACTAAAATATCACCCATTTGCCTAATGCAAAATCTGGCCAACAGGGAATCCATAGCCAAGCAATGTGAACTGCCTTGCAGAGAACACTACTCACAGAGAGTAGGTGTAAATTATACTCCTGGGAAACACACTGACACAACCCCGGCTCAGTATGCTGCTTTCAGAAACAAAATAATCACTTTAAAACAGAAACAGGGCACTATGAAATTACTCTATACCATGGAAAACATTTCCTCCCCACAAGAGGATAAAAAACTCAGTTCCTAACTATCACTAAAGCTTAACAGTACTGTCAATTTTATAATAAAGACCCTCCCATCCTCCCTCCCTTGGATTTCCAGTGAGCTCTGATTAACAAATACAGGCCAAAAGAAGTCCTTCAGACAATCTTCACTGAGATTGTCATTGTAGCACCTTTCATAAGCGCAAAATGCATGTGTGTGAAACAAACTAAAAAACAGTGCAAAATAGTGAACTTTTGAGTTGTGACTATTTCAAATTCATCATCACATTCCAAGCTTTCTTTTACTTAAAATTCAAAGAAATTTGTATATATAATAAAACACACATATGCATATACAAATGTGTACATACACACACAAAATACTAAGAAGTTACAATATGGCATCTATTTTTGAGCTTCTTGCTTTATGGCATTTCTATTTTGCCTTTAGATAGCTATATAAAAGTACAGGACCTAACTCCTAGTGTTACTGAATCTCTTGACCTCAGATTTTGCCCAGCCATGTGCTAGGTTTGGAGCACAAATATTTTCATCCCTCATCTTCCACTTCAGCCATTACCTGGGCTTCCCAGCGTATGGTGCTGCTGCTGTTCTTTTGGCAATGGCATGAGCCTATCTGTACTATGATTGATTTCAGGTTTTATTTGGCATGATGTCAGAATTTACTTAAAGCCTGAACAGTTTATAATTCAGCCATACCTGAAAGAAAATTTAGTGTGAAAAAGAAAATCCATTCCTTAGCCTTTTTCTTTGCTGAATGCTAAAGACCTGAAACTGTTTCAAGAACCTTATCTAATGAGGCGTTTTAGGCAGTGTTAAGATATGGGCTACTATCAGCCGTCTTACAATGTGTCCTTTTAAAAACATATGTTAAAAGTTGTATAAATGTTAAAATATAGTAGTATTCTTTAAGGTGAAATCCTGCTGTGATGATTTTTTTTCTATTTTTATTTCTGTGATTTGTAATCTTGCTTTATTTGTATTATTTGTTGTAAGACTGAAAACTCCATGAGAAGTTAGAAGAAAAGGGTTGTGCTTTAGCTGGCCAAGTAGTAATGACTCAGCAAGTTACTGAATTCAGTAACCCCCCCTCAGTAAGCCCCTGAATTCAAGCAGTGAGAAGGAGAATTTTGTTAATTACCTTGGAACTAGAGCCATTAAACTGTAGCCCACAGACAAAGGGGTCAGTTGATTCCCTGTAGGGCTGCCTCTTATCCTACATTGAGTGTGAGTATATTTGTCCTACACTGCTTAAATGTTAATGGTTTCAGGCTACATCAAAAGAGCTAGACCTGAAAGGGATGCTGAATGGAGGTGTCTGGAAAATAAGCTTGTGCTACCTGCTCTCTTTTTCTGAGTAACTACATTGGATAGATGAGACAGCAGTGCTGGCCTATGGGTGTTTTTAAAGGAGACGCTTCTACGCATGGCCATCCATTAACCATGCATCCAGCTGCTAATTGAAAGTAGAGCATGGGGAGGCGTGCTCCTGTGACCCATGCTACAGCCATTCATGGCCACTTACCGGGTACTGCTGAAAGAACTGGAGTGTGTAGTGCAGGGCAAGCCAAAACAGTGCCCATATGAACTGGGGCTCTCACCCACAGCCCTACCAGGAGCTCCCTGCAGCCGGGAACACCATGGAAACACAACACCGTATTGGCTCAAAGCACAACAAGCCCCCCTCATGGTGCATGAGAGAAGAGCCAACGCCATGGAGAACATCAGCTTGGATGGCAGCTTTCTCCATGTCCCATCCAGTAATATGCACCTCTGTTGTAGCAGCAGCTGTAGCAGCTGCACCATCTCATGGACAGGAAGGGGTTAGTGGCTGGTGCCACTTCATGTTTCCATGGTGTCTGCAGCTGTGTGTCGTGGCAGAGGGTGGGCAGTTGGGTGGGAATTGGTGTGGAGGCTACTGCCGGGATGGGGAAACAGCCACCCGTCTAAATGGTTTGCACGACTGTTCCATGGTGGCAGGAGTGTGGAGTATGTCTGATTGGGTGTGATAGCCACCCAGGGAACCGCTGATTAGAATCTCTCACCACACACTTCATGTGCATGGGTGCTACTCAGCGGACACACACACCCATCCCTCAAGCATTGCTCATTTAAAAACACTATATGGATTCATCTATACCTAGGGATGAGGAGCCTTTTATGTCCCAGTGGCCACTTAAAAAAATTAGTGCAAGCTGCAAGGGTGACCTAGAAGTTAAAGGTTGGAGGTGGTTAAGGGGCATGCTTAGGGAGAGGAAGGTCCACGAAGAGAAGGATCAGCCCCCTATCTTTGTGTGTATGCCCTTGTCTCTGCTCCCCTTGTAGCTTTACTGAAAGATTAACCACTGGTAAATGGTGATTTGATTGCCAGGACATGTTAGCAAATACATGCTAAATGAGGATATATACAGGGTACCACCTATTTAAACATGCTAGATAGTGAATTCTCCATAGTGTCTGGCTACCACACATTTAAGCACATGGGGTATTATTACAAGAGACAAGGCCCCACATTGCCCCCGCCCCAGATTTACCCACCTGTGAGGAGTGGCTGCCAGATGTTTCCCCAGTTTGAGCCAGCTCCAGCTCCACATGGCATCATCCCCAGAATTAGACCCTTTATTTCTGTTTTAAAAAAACTCCTATGTTAGGGCCAGTGTTGTGGGTTTTCTGGAAAATTTTGAATCAGAAAATTTTCCCATGCAATTTTTTTTCCTTTGCATTAAAATGCGCATTAAATTTGCATAAGAAAATTTTGAATCAGAATTTTTTTCTGTGCAAAATTTCCTATGCAAATTTTCTGGAAATGTTTCTGATGCCCGCAGACCTCAAGCGTGGGTTTTGGTTTCACTTGGCTATCGGATGCAATCACAGCTTTAGTTTTGGTTTTCTTTTACTTGCATTCATTTTTAGAAATGGAAAATTTTCCACAGAAAAATACATTCATGGAAAATTCCCCCAAGTCCTGGAAAATTTACTGTGGAAAAAATTAGTAGTGGAAATTTTTCAGTGGAAAACTTGCCACCTCACACACTGGTTAGGGCAGCCAGTTATAGTACAATTGGGATGTTGGTAATTTGCATGGTAGCTGCGCTGATGTTTGCCTCCATCTTATACCATTAGGGCATGAGGCTGGTGTCTTGCTTGACTGTCTGGGAACAGAAACATCTCCTTACTTTCTCTTTGCTATGTATTCAGAACAGGATTTGTTCTTTAAATTGCAAAATAAAATTCACTTTTTCGAGATTAGTTTGGTTAGTTTGTTATATTTTAAAGCTTTGCATATTCATCATTATACTTTAAAAATGCCTTTGTGTAATAGTATGGGTGTATTCGTCTTTAAATTGAATGTGCGCACTTACAGGGCTCACATGTTTGTATCTACCAGCTGATTTATTTGTGTGATTGCAGTAACTTCTTATGTAAATGTAATCTCATATTTGTGCATGAATGACTACCTTATTTCCCCCTTTTTTACTGAATAATTCATACACCTTTTATTCTTTTAGCATTATAAATGTTAATTATTACCTTGTTTTTAAAAAAGCTGATACTCGCTATGAGGTGGCAGCTTTTCTTGTACAAGCCAAAGCTCTAGAGTTGCCACAACCTCCAGAAGTGTGAAATAAAAAATAAGAAATCTTCTGAAAGAAACTTGTGAAATAAAAAGCATTTTCAAGAGCTGCTAACTGCCCACCCTCTGCCACGACCACAGCCCATCATCCACTTGCTCCTTTGAAAACCTCAGTAGTGTGACATAAAAAGCATTTTCATAAGACATCTAATTTCTTTTTAAATGTAAAGCCCACATAGGATGTGTTCAGTATACTCAATCTGTCCTCTCAGACAGAGGAATTAACATTTTGCCAACACTTGATGTAAAAGACCCAGCAGACAAGTTGACTAGCCTCTACTAATCCTTAGAACATTGTGAAGTCATAAAATGCTAAAATGTAATTGTTCATCATCCACCTCCTATAGTCATATCGTCTTGCAATTGTTCATGGACTGCAAAGCAATGTCTGTTTACTGTGGCTGATCAGGAGACTGAGTAAAGTGAAACAGGAAATGGTTATAACTGCAAACAACTTCCAAGTGTTTCCGATAACATTGGAAAACTACTTAGTGAGGAAATGAAGGGCCTGTGACTACACAATAGTGTATACTTCATTTTAACAAAAGAAATTTTGGTTGTTTAACTACTTGTGGTTTTTCAACCCGAGCTGACTTAACATTTTGGAATCTGAATAGAATAAACTTTATGAAACCACATGCTAAATCTGCTGGAAAACCATGAAATTGCATCTCTGTTGTTTTTAACTGTTCAGACTGTGCTAGAAACATTTCCTGTCCCTTTCTGCTACACAAATTATGTGACCAATGGTTAATTCAGGGCATGAAATTTCAGATCCAACTCAGGGAGCCCAAAAAAATTTCAGCGGCCAGACTTTATCCTGATATTAAACCATTCTTGCCACACTTCACCCCTGAACCAGTCGCCAGCCTGAGTTTTCTGGACGCCAATGGCACCCAGGTGCCTGCAGATTGTGTGCCCTGGTTACTTACTAAACATATCTTCAGGGAATGTATAAATAAGGAAATACAGTTATATTACCTTCAGGCCAAATCTTGCTCTCCTCGAAATTAATAGGATCAGGAATTAGCTCTTAGTTGACTGCAGAACCATTGCAGTCATTGTGAACTGAAGTTAGTGTATTAGACTTAACTTTATAGAAAAAATAATAATCTGACCTTTCTAAACACTGGGTGAAAACAGATATGACGCTAACCACCCTTTAACCACCCTTGGTGGTTATTTATGCATGTTGCAGGACTGCATAGGGCACCAGTACAGCCCTGCAACATGCATAAGTAACCAGCAAGGGTGGTTAAAGGGTGGTTAGCGTCATGTCTGTTTTCACCCACTATTGCAGGCATTTAGAGATCTTTGGCTATACTGTAGCCACAAAGATTTGAGCAATTATGAAATCTTTCAATTTATCTGATGCAAATCTTTCAATTTTCTTTTTCTAAATATAGTTTTATACAAAAGCAATTTTAAATCTTTTTTGAGTACAGAAAGAATTTGGAAAGGAGGAAAATATACAGAGAAACATTATTCCTGTCACTCTGAATTATAAAAGTACAGAGGTAAATATTTTGGCCATCTGAAAGTCTGGTCTGCACAGCAATTAAATGACACAAGGGGAAGTAAGACTCTTTCCATAATTCTCTGTAGCCTTCCTATATCTCTACTGTTGGAAATACCAAAATAATGTCCACATGGGGTGTTTTCAGATGAGATGCTATCCTAAATGGCCACACAGGAGCCATGGATCCAACTGCCCATCTGAAGGTGGAGTGGCTGGATGTATTCTGCTGTGAGCTACAGAGCACCCAGTCATGCCCACGTACAAAGCCATGCTGGGAAACGTGGAGTGCTTTGTGCAGGGTCAGCCAAGCCCCCTTCGCCGCCACAATTGCGGCGACGGGGTGATTGTCGTGCCCACCGTCATGGGATGCAGGGGCGGGAGGAAATCAACGCCGCCGCCGCAGTGGCTTAAAAGCACCCGGGATGGGGCGGCGGTTGCCCCAGCAACCAAGCAGGGCAGCGCGTGCGCAGAGGCACCGTGCCAAGAAATAAATGAAGGGTCCGCCCTTTTTAGTGATGGCGGAGCCTCACCTCTAGCACTGTGGTATTTACTGGCTGCCATTACGGAGCCGAAGGGGAATTTTGGCAGCTAGCCTAATCTGAGGGTCGCTTGTTTTGCCCCTTCAACAGTGCAGAATAGGTTTAATAGGTTAATTCGACGGTTAGGGAATTGGCAAGGAAGCGAATTATAATAATTACTAATTCGACATACATGACGACAACTGCGTGCTTATGCCAGTCAAGCGCATAAAGGAACATACAGGAATTTCAAGTGAATCAGAATTGAATGACAAAAAGGGTGAACAAATGTCGCACTCAGCGGGGTCCAGTATGCTACAGTAGGATAAATAGGTAAGAATAGGTTAGGATGAGTCATCTCCTTAAGAGATGGGGAGATGACACCCAGTACGATGCGGAGCGCAGCATGTACTGGGGTTACCACCCTGGCAGGGGTACCCAGTCGGGTCAGTAAGTACATGCACTGTCTGCTGGCTTTGCGGGTACTTACCTCCTTACTTAAGCCCACCGTTGGGCCTGGTCCCCCTTTCGGCCAGAGCCAGGGTGCTGTCGAAGGGGGGGAGTTATGTTGTTGGGTACTGACAAGGGAGGACACATCCCTGTCAGTGCCGGAGTTAATAAGTACGTAGCTAGCATACTGGACCCATTTTGCTTGTGCAATACCCACTGGCCTTGATGATGATTTGTGAATAAAGAGTGCGGCCAGTTTAAAACCAAGTACAGTCTCTGTGTCTCATTGGGGGGGTGCGCCGGCAAATGTACAGTGGCTGCCTCCATGGCCAGGGTAGCCACACTGGGTGCCAATGCCGCCTGTTTGAATCCTCCCCGCCCGCCCCCATGCACTCCCACCCACATGGATGCTCCGTGACAGGAGCCACATGGTGACCACAGCCCATCGACTTGCTCGTTTGAAAACACTCATTGTTCCGTGTTAAGGGTGGATTGAAATTGTACTGCTAATGTCCAGAAAAAGGAGTTAATTTAATTTGGGTTTAAAATCCACTCAGCTTTCTTTTCCTTTTTTCCTGGAACACATCCTTGGATGACTGACTTTTCTAGGCAGTTTCCTTTGTTTCTGGATGCATGATCAAAAATTATTAAATTTCTCTGTTCTTTTGTCACTGCAGTCTTCACCACCATGCTGTCCTTGGATTTTATTTCTTCTTTTCTTTTTACTTTCCTTGTGTAGCAGGGAGAGCTCTCTTGCTTTTTAGAGTAGCCTGGTTAAGGGAATTAGCTGCACCTGGCACACCCCAAAACACTTCAACAGCCTTTATATAGACTCCTGTAGCCTTGTAAGCCTGTAGCTCCAGTAAGAACTTACCTAAATTTGAATTCGGGCCTCTACTTTGCCCCTTTTAGCCCATCTCATAAAACCTCCTATCAAGGGCTTGTCCTAGCTACAGCTAAGTCCCCAAACGTAAAATAAATATCAAGGCCTTTCTGGTGCCTGTATAAATGAAAGGTCAGACCTGCTTACTGTAACGCAGTCCCAGCACATCTTCAGGTCTGTGTGGAGTTGCAAACAGGTTTCTTTACGTCAGCAAGTCCATGTAACAGAGGGTTAACACTGCTTTACAGCCTTTGCTCTCTGTTACACCTTGGAATTCGGAATATTTTTCTCAATAACTGCATATATATGTTTGAGTGGAGTAAGGTTAGAAAGTTAATCCTTACCTTAAGTTTCCTTTTTGTTTCTTTTTAATAACATGAATATTAAATTGAGGATGCACTTAGTGTGCACTAACATGTACATAGACAACATAAAAAAGTTCTTTAGATACATATGAATGTCTACCATAAACCATTCTTATCACATATAGAGATGGAATTACCCTCAGATACTCTAGTTTGAGCCCACATGCAATTGGGAAAAATTCTAAGGAGCTACTTCTAGAATTGAAATATGTGTTCTGTACTGATTACCTTTCCACATGAGGTGCAGTATTCTGCTCCTTATGTGGAAAGGTAATCCGTATAGAATACTGATATAGAATAATTCTGGAATGATGTTGAAGTGATCTTTCAAAAGTAGGAATTCTCATTATACTGTGTATCTGCACACAACACCTCCCCCACCTCTGCCCTGCCTCACCTCAGGCGGGCCATCCATTTAAAGCTGACCGTTCTGATGTGAAGGCGGAGCATAGGCCAGGCAGGCTGTCCCTGTGCTGGGGCTGTCCCGCCGATAGTGCTCCTGAACATTTCAGAGCACCGCCAACAGAGCAGGCAGCCCAGCCCCCGGGGCAGTGGCCGGAGATGGGGCTGCCATCCATCTGCTCAGTGGATTGCCACTGCATCTCCGCTCTCGGCAGGGGTTGCCCCAGCAACTCCGTAGCGTTGGAGGCAATCCACATGCAGTGTTATGGTGCTAGGCAGGGGCACCACACAGGTGAACCATGGGACCCAACAGCTGCTGGGTCCATTTAAAATGTATCCAGGTACGGCTGCAAGCAGGCAGATGTGGGGGTGTGCCCCCGAACTTACTCCAGGGTTGTGCACCGTCATATCTGTGTGAAAATTCCCATTGAGATTATGCCACCAGAAGAAACCGTTTAAGATGACTATAACTATAAAAAATACTAGCTTACATAGTGCGGGTCTGGATATGTTACTTAATTTTGCAATGTTCATTCTGTTCACATTCTTTAGGGTAGTGAGTCTTTTAGCATTTCAGCATTGTGAAAATGTCTGTTCAAGCACAAATCCATATAAAATCTAATATTTTCATGCACATATTTTTAATTTTCTGGAAAACAGTGTGTCCTTTATTCTCAGTAGTGGCGAGGGAGACTCGTGTAGTATCACATACTTTGTGAAGGAAATCAATTTTCAGGGTTAGAGTCAGATTTTGAACTGGAACTGAGTTTAGCAGCTGTTGAGGGTGATGAACGAAAGCCATCTTTTTCAGCTGATAGATTTTGTCACTGCAGTCTCTGGTAGAATTTAATTTAAACGGGTCAGCTGAATTTAAAACCAACAATGAATCAGTTTAAACAGGCAAAAACAAACAGGTAATTGTCCCTGCAACGCGGAAATCACCTACAGATATAGAATTCGGGTTAAAACTAGCCGCAACTCTATTTATTCGGCACAGCAGTCTGGGGAAAAGGGAAGGGAACAGTGCAACCAGAAAACCTTCCCCCTTTTCATCCTACCAGTCCAGTACCTAAGGTCATTTATTCAGCATGAATTCTCCCAATCCATTACCGTTCCAACTGCTCCGACCTCCTATGGTAGGGTCTGAGGAATGGGTGAGGCTCCTGCACCATCTAGGGACCACATTTATCCTGGATATATGTAGGCAGTTACTTCCCAAAAGGCATTTCCTTGATGTAATATGCTTAAATTATTAAGATGCTTAAATGTTGAATTATACATTTTAATTTTGTATTTTGCTTAAACCACACTGTTGTGATTTCCCAAAAGGTTTCACTTCACACAGGCCATTGTTTAGCTTTCTCTGGCCCAAATTCTGCGCTCTTGCACATTATAGTGCATAGCAGCATACATATCTCTCTCAGACATAGTGCTGTTTTTATAATTGGCAGAACTCTAGCTTTCAAGTAGTAATAAAGTTTCCAGTACACAGGGTTTTTTTATGTTTTGTTCATTTGGCAATTGTTCTTAGTAGTTGTTATTAGAGTGTGGGAGTGCTTCTAATAGTTAAGGTGTATTGCACTCTACATTATAGAGCCCCAACATTCTATTTGGTATAAAATTGTCATGATTAATGTTAGGATTGTAACATTTGTAGTCGAGGATCACTGGGGTAAGCGGTTCATGCTTTGCAAATTACAGCCAAATCAGCTGAATAACAACTGAGATATCACAGTTGAAAAACTGCTCTTTGAAGACTGTTTTTTCTCCCAGTCCGACTGTCTTGATCTGGGCGTGGTAGAGGGGTTTAATGTTGGTGGGGTGGAGCTATGAGCCTTTTAGAAAATTAGAGGAGGCACCCATGGGGGTGCCTTGGTTTTTGTTTTGTTTTTAAAAAATCCAGTAAGTAGTTCTAAAGTTATCACCGTGAAAACCCCCCCCATGTTAGGCTATGGAGAGGGGCGGGACTGCTTAGAAGAGGAGCGGGGTTCGGGGCAATTGTGCCTGGGGGCTTCGGGGCGTGTGGGAAGACAACCAGGCGGAAGACAGCCGCGCCCCTGGCCCCCTCCCCCTTGCCACCGTTTGTTGCTCCTCCTGTCTGCTTGCATCCACCTGGCCTGACCTTTTGCCAGAAGCCTGTGCAGGGAGCCAGGAGGGGAAGAACTATTGCCGCCCCTGCCCCCCCCCCGGTGTTTTTAAACGAGACGCCCCCACGCATGGACATCCACGGTCCATGTGGGGGAGTCCTCATGTGAATTTGGTGCGTGCGCTCTCATGACTCGTGCACCGCCCATCCCGTCCACGCAACAGGGTGGGCAGTGCGTAGATGGGGTGGCTATGCATGGGGCCACACGTTTGAAGCACTCCCCCATGCACTCATTTGAAGCACTCCCCCATGCACAATGCCCCACTCCCGCCCCACACACTGACTGCGGACTCCCCCCACCTGTCTCGTTTAAAAAATAAGATGATAAAGGGACCAGAAGGCAAGTCATATGAAGAGAGACTGAAATAACTGGGTATGTTTAGCTTGGAGAAACGAAGACTAAGATGGGACATGATAGCAGTTTTAAATATCTAAAAGGATTCCACAAAAATGATGGTCAGCGTTTGTTCTCTGCTGCCATGGAAGATAGAACAAGAAGGAATGGGCTTAAATTGTTGCAACTCAGATTTTGGTTAATTAGGAAAATTTCCTACCTGTAAGAACTGTTGGACAATGGAATAAGGGAGCTTGTGGGAATCTCTTTCCTTGGATGCTTTTGAAACCTAACTGGTCAAGCATCTGTCTGTGGTGATGTAGACAGAGGATATCCTTCCATCTTTGGAGCAGGGGGTTTGGATTAGATAACCCTTGGGGTCACTTCCAGCAGCCCTTCATGCTATGATTCTGTATCCCACAGTACCCAACCTTGCAAGATGCTCATTATTTTCAGCATTCATTATTTTCATTGGGAACTGGGGCCACTGAGCACCTCACATGATCAGAGTCTGTGCCCTGGCCTTGACAAAGTGAAGTTACCAGCGACATTAGTGGAGATTTTCTTCTGTCAGGGACTGATTCTGTCCTGCTGATCCCAAGTCAACTCTGTTTCAGTACAATATTTTGTTGGCATGCAGGGCAGACCTTTGGCAGGCCCCCCGTGCTTTCCTGCACTTCTGTGGGCCCTGCAGAATGCTCCCCTATATCCCCCCAACTCTTCAGAGCTGCAGTGCCAGGGCTTCCTTTCAGTGGGGTCCAAAATGCAGTGGTTTTAGGTTCCTGTGGAAGCTGTAGCCACTTCCACAATGTCCTGAATTGTTTTTTTTAAAAGTCATATGGTTTTTTGTGTTTGCAAGCAAGCATCAGACTGTCAGGGGATGTGGCCTTGGGAGGGGAGCTGCGCCATGTGGGGCCCCACATTTTGTTTTTACTGTGTGCCCTGCAGATTCTAAGGTCAGTCTGCTGACATGACAAGCGGACATAGCTGAGGTTAATTGACCCACTTGTTAACCAGAGAAGATGTCTTTTGAAGGGAAGATTATTTTAGTAATTGTTTTAGAGCAGGTGGCACATGGCTCTGTTGTGCTACAGTGTCTGCTGGGGAGGAGGGATCATCTCCTCTCCCCCATGACCATATAGTGCTCACATCCACTTGTCAAGCTAAGAGACACATACTTGAGAGGTGTGGGGAGAGTTCTTTTGGGCTCTACAGGAAGGAGAAGCTGATAGGAGTGTAGCAAGGGGCAGGGGTGTCCTGAGGGATTATGAGGCTCTATGCAAAACTGCAGGTTGGCATCCCCAAATACCTTGCTGGGGTTCCTCCTAGAATCAGCACCACTGCAAATCAGTGCACCCAGATAGCCTGGTTTCTTTGTTCATTTTATTTAAATTTATATCCTGTCCATCCCACAAAAAGTAGGATTAGGGTGTGTAATGGTAATATAAAAACATATGCATGCATAAGACATTAAAAGGAAAAAAGAAATACAATTAAAAAATATATGCACCCCTAACTCATCCATTGCCCACCAAATGCCTGCCCAAACAAAAACATTTTCCAGTGGTTGATGTTTGAAGGCAGTAACAACTTTATAAACTGAAGGGAGCAGCTCTTCCATCTTAGCTGCCCCTAAGCTCTGCTCCCATAGTAGTTATGCTGTTTAGTATTCTACTGCGGCAGCAGGACAAATTTTCTCCATTACATTTTTTTAAACAAAAAAATTGGATATTCCATAGTCAAAAAACCTTCGGCTTACAAGAAGAGTTAAGGCTCTTGCAAATTCAATCATGCACTAAAAAGCATGGAAACTTTAAGGCTCCTGCCTTAACATTCGTGCCATGTTAGTTGTAAAGACATTGTACAGTCTCGCATATTGTGTTCACTTACAACTCAGGCTCCATGCACCCACACTTTGTCTTCGTCTTTCAGCCCCAATCCTCTAACTCTTTGCAGGTTGGGGGCAACACTGAAGCTGGGAACAGGAGGGCTTGAGCTGGCCCTTCATCCCCTCCATTTCCTCTTTAAGAAAGAGAGAAGCCCCCTTTGCCGCCATAATGGCGGCGACAGGGTAATTGTCCGGCCCCCATCCATGGGAGGCAGAGAAGACCGGAGGTGATCGGAGCGGCCGGGCACTGCGGCGTGCTTCCGGCCGCTGTAGAATCTGCACGGCAACAGCGGAGTGCGCATGCGCAGGGACGCTGCGCGTTTATCATCATCTGGCCCCGCCCTCTTGACGCGGGGCAGAGTCGCGCTGGCCGCATGCGAGCGGCAGTTGGGATTTGAGCGCGAAGCAGCCCACCCACCTCACCTCTAGCACTGTGGTAGTTACCGGTTGCCCTTATGGAGCCGAAGGGGAATTTTAGCGACTAGCCTGATTTCAAGGGTCGCCCGTTTTGCCCCTTCAACAGTGCAGAATAGGTTAAATAGGTTTATTAGATTATTATTTGGCTATAATTCTTAATTATAATAGTTTTAATTTGGAAAGTGAATTGGTTAAGTGGACTGTAGAACGTGCTATAGGTCACGTACAATTTGTGCAATTCGATGGACAGATTTTATTTATCATAAATGTCACACTCTGCGGGGGTCCAGTATGCTATAGTAGGTCAAATAGGTTAGGAATTGAAATGAGTCATCTCCTTAAGAGATGGGGAGGTGACACCCAGTGCCAGGCGCAGGCAGTATGCACTGGGGTTATTTACCTGGGAGTGGTACTGCAGTTTCGTCAGTAAGTACCTGCACGGTCTGCTGACTTAGCGGGTACCTACCTCCTTACTCAAGCCCACAGTTGGGATGCTCCCCCTTTCGGCCAGAGCCAGGGTGCTGTCGAAGGGGAGCCTTGTTTGTGATGGAGCTGGCACGGGAAGGCACATCCCGGCCAGTTTCGGGTTAATAAGAGTTAATTAGCTAGCATACTGGACCCATATTGCGTGGGCAATCACCCACCGTCTTGATAACTATTAATAAAGAGTGTGGCCTGTTTAATCCAATACTTGGTCTCTGTGTCTCATTGGGGGGGTGCTGCGACAACCTAGGAGTTATGGCTCCCACCCCTTCTCCCCCTCTAATCTACTTGGTCCCAGCCCTGTAACAGAGAACTCAGGACTTCTGGTTTCCAGCCTCTCCACCCCACTCTAATCCAGTAGGCCGCACTCCCTTCACAGGCAACTCAGTAGTCCTCGCTCTGAACCTGTTCTCCTCTCCCCTGCTCTCAACCTTGTAACAGACAACCCAAGAGTCTTGGGTCCAAGTCGTCCCTCTAACCCTGTAGCCTCCACTCCCCTCACAGAGAGCTCAAAAGTTCTGGGAAATATGTTAGTCTGTATGTGTCATATGGAACAGAAGTGTGTGTGTGCATGTGTGTGTAATAAAAAAAAACCCAACAATACAGGAAAAGAAATGGAATAACAGGGAGGGAGGCTATTGGGAGTCAAAGGATAGGGAGTCATCTATGGTAAGTGGATAAAATATCTGACTGCTTCCTCAGATATCCCATCAGTCTTCTGAATCGATTATTTCACTCAACCTTGTTGTTGTAACTATTTCTTATTCCTCCTGTCATACTTACTTAATCCTACAAACTTTGTATTTTTCCGTGTCATTCCAACCATTCACTTACGGCATCTGGTGCCTTCCTCATAATTTCACACCCTCTTGCCTTCCCCTTGTACTCCCATAGATGCACTGTTGTATAATTTCACAATCGCTTAATTGGATGTTGGAATGACAATAGTATTTATTTAGAAATTGGCACTGCTGTTGTCTCCATTCCTTCCAATGGCCATTCCATTTTATTAATTTCAGTGCATACCTAGCTTAGTTTTAATTAAACATTTGTATACGACTCTACCCAGCTGCACTGTGCTCTGGGAGGGCAGTGGAGACTAGTGGGTAAGACAGGGGTACTATGAGAAAATAACTCTTGCCTCTCCTTCAGTGATGAAAGAATCCTATTCCGTTGAAAGAAGCCTATTAGTGTCGCAGAAATGCAAAGAAAATATTTTGCATAATTTCATAACTAATGGTTGTGAGCCATTAGTCTGCTGTCCCATTCTCCCCAACTGAAATGAAAGGATAGAGGGAAAGGAGGGGGTGAGGGGCCAGCTCATGCCCTCCTGTCCCCAGTGTTGCCCCCAACCTGCAAAGAGGGAGAGGACTGGGGCTGAAAGACAAAGGCAAAGTGTGGGTGCATGGAGCCTAAGTTGTAAGTGAGCACAGTATGCGAGACTGTGCCAAGTATTTACTGCTAACATGGCACAGAAGAGCCTTACCTTGCAATTTCTATGCTTTTTAGTGCATGATTGAAAACCAAAAGTTTTTTGAGTATGAAATTTCCATTTGTGTATATGTGTGTGTTGAAAGTAAACTACAATGAAAGCTTTGGGAGTATTTTCTGTATGTTGATAAAAGCTGTAAAACTATATGAAACCAATTTCCTGACCATGGTACTAATGGGGGATGGGGGGGGGAGGGGTTAAGGGGTACAACTACTCCCTGCATTTTAAAATGCTTGGATGTTTCTTTCTGGAATTAAACAGTTCTATCTAATAATGTTAACATATCAATTATAGTTCTTAAGCTGTTTGTGCAGCAGAGTGCGGTCACCATAAACCTCTAGTCTTGAATTTATGCTTGTTGATTGCTCATGCTTTTCTAAAAATGCAGTGTGTTGAATGGGTACCTTCAATGAATGCACAGAAGCAAGCTGAACATTAAACTTCATTTAGCTCCACTACACATCAGAACCAGACATTGCCAACCAGTGGTACGTTTAAAATGAGATTAAAAATGCAACAACTCATAGTCCTTTTAATTTTTCTGTGGTGAAGAATTCACCACAACTTCCCTCGATACACACTTCTGCTGCAGAAACTTCAGGAGAGAAAACATTTCGGGAGTCGATTAAGTGAATCGTAAAACTAAGCCTAATCTTTAAATAATTGTTCATAAATGTTTCCTCTCACTTCAGCATGTTTTCTGTATATTAATAGTTAAGCTATTAGACTTCCTGAAATTTTGCTGCATTTGAGTTAAGTGAAATTCACTTGCCTTAGAAGAAATAAATTGAATTTGTTATTATAGACAAGATTCATTTTAGTAGCTATTACAATAATATAATGACAATTGGAAATTGTCTTGTGAGATGACATAACATTGTGAGCAAATAGTATTATCTTAATGCCATAGCTAGTCATTTTGAACAGGGAAAATACTGAAAAACAATGAAAAGAATGTTTCCTCATGAGATTTCTGAATGGACTTGCCTTCCAGTAGTTTGGCTGAGTGTGAGTTGGGTGATTTTGAAATTGCAGAAAGTAAAACCCTGGTGAAAGAAGAACAGAGATATTAGGAGTTTATATTGATACTTGCCATTTGGGGGTAAGAAAATAAAGGTTTGTTTCACAGGAAATTACTTATTGGAGTAAAAAATAGCAACAGAAACAAACAAAAGAAAAATAACTTAAAGTCTAACCATTTTGAAAATAATAATTAAAGGTAGTTAGTTACTTTGCTTTTTGTCTGTTTTGTTAGTACATGTGTTTCTGTTTTTGTATAAAACAACAATGGAGTCAATAAAGGAGGCCTCATATATACACAGAAGTTGCACCACTAGAAAATCAGTTTAAAACCAACTTAGGCCACAATTATGAAGCTACTTATGGGCTTGTTCCCAGTTCATTGGTGTAGATGACAAGTTAATGGACAGTCTTGCTTTATACCTCTGATACCTGAAGGGGATCAAAGAAAGAGAGACAGTATTCAAGCCCCAGGCCCTTCTTTCCCGATTGCCTCCCAGGAAAAGCACTTCAGCAGCTGACATTCTAAAAATAACATGGAATGCTAATTGAACATAATGGTTATGTGTGAATTGCAATACGTTTTAACTGGCTATAAAAAAATGCAAAGGAGTTGCGTCTCAGAGAAGGTCAAATACTAGGCACAATGAGGCCAGAGAGAGCGACATATAAAAGGACACAGAAAAGTTGAAAAGGATATAGAGGAGAGCAACAAAGGGTGCAGACTAACGTGACAGCGCTCAGGCGCCACCACCGACATACCCCCTTCGAGGTTGGGCCACCACATCGCAGCTAGGATTTGGCTGGGCCCCCAGACTAACATGATGGGAACCTGGCCACCAGGGAGGGCGGGGAGCCGGATGAAGGTGCGTCCACCCACCCCCACACTGCTTCCAGTGGCCCACCTCCTCCCTGACAGACAGCCATGGTGACCAATGGTGGTTGCCATGGCATCCGTCCCCCTCTCCCCCCGGCATTCAGGACTGGGGTGAAAAAAGCGGGCTTTCAAACGTGAAACCCTTCTTTAGTCCCAGTTGGGCAGCGGGATCCCGACCATGGTGGCGGCTAGCCCGGGCTGTGATTCCGAGGACTTTCCCGAGTCACAGTCCGGGCTAGCCCCCACCACAGTCGGAATGCAGCCCATGCAAACTTCTGGTGGGTGCTTTGGAATGTGACAGTAGCCCCCGATTTAAACAGTGCTAAAGTACACTAAACCTAGCCACTGTCACATTTGGGAACACCCAATGTTGATTTGACAGTGGTTTCCTTTTTTGCCTATGTGGAGCCCAATTTGAGACTTACCTATAATTCTGTGACCTCAAGCAGCAACAAAAACAATGCAAAGTATATCAAATATCAATGTTTGCAAACCTATCCATGAATGACATGACCCACAATTTGATGGTCATATGAGGAGAGATGGAAGGAGCAGGATCTCTTTTTCTTTGAGAAAAAAAGACACACGGTGGGAGAGGAGTGTGATAACATTCTCTGTGGGTCCTGGCCGGTCACTCATGGGGAAAGGTCTGCTTCAGCCAGCTGGAGGCAGCACTGAAAGATTCCACTGGGCATGCCTGCATGCATGTAGGACCGCCCCCATTTCTCCAGTTCTTCTGCTGCCCCAGTCCAAGCAGGAGTACAGCACAGCACAAGCTGCTTTTCTTTGTTGGGGGGCTCAGAGCCCCACAGAGTCAACTGCCTGGGACACGGTGAAACCATCCCCACTCCTATAAGGCGCAGCGAATCCCGCTCAGCGAGGAGTCCTGAAGACGCACCAGGACTACCCAGCAGGAACGAAGCCAGGGAGATAACCCTCCCGCAGAGAAAACTCCACCGCCAGACTAGATGGCATCCACCAGAAGCCGTGCCACACAAAAGGAGCCCCTGGTAAGCCCCCGCCCCCAAACCTTGGACCGGGAGGAAGAGACTGTGGGCCCCGGTGACCCAGGCCACAGCGCTACAGCTGGAAAAACTAAACGAGAGGCTCTCTTCCTCTGATAGGGGTAGGACCAAGCACCGGGGGAAACGAAAGTGAAAGCATGCTCGCGCTCTCTCTCCCCCTCCCAACACAGAGCCTATAAGGGCAGATCCAGGAAGGCAGGAAATGGAAAGGCTCCCGCCAAAAAGGGAAGACTCCTCCTCCTGGACTCCTCTGACTCGGAGTCAGATAGACAGACCTCCCCTCAAAGAGATCAGACAGACCTGCAAAGGGGAGTAGACAGCCTAATCTCACAATCCCCTCTCAGAGAGGAGCAGGATTTAAATGAGGAACAAAGTGACCACTCGCAAGGGCATAAACAGGACGCTGAGCACACCGGGATCCTGGAGGAGGGCCAGATCCCAGACAACCTGAGACAGGAGGAGAGAGAGGCAGATAAGGAATTCTCTGGCTCCTTCAAAGAACCGCTCTTTAGATTTATTTAAAAAGCGCTACACCCCAAACAGCTAGAGGAGGAAGAACGGTCATCAGATTCCTCAGAGGAGAACTCCACTAGGGAATACCTGACAAAATCCTCCAGCACAGACAAGGGATTCCCTATAGACCAGTCCTTCAAAAGACTAATAAGATCTGAATGGGACCCAGGAATCAATATGCTCCCTCTCCATGTCTAAGGCTGATATGTTCTGGATCCCTAAGGTGGATGCCGCGTCAGCCTCCCTAGCCAGACAATCTGTCTTCCCATCAGAAGGAGATTTGTACTCAAAAGACCCATGCGATAGGGGGATGGAATCCAGCCTTAGAAGGGATTATGAGGCCTCAGCAACAGTCTTGCAAATGGCCATCATGTCTTCATACTGTGCCAGAGCCTTAGTAAAATGGATGCGGCTAGCACAGGATCCAACTTCACTAACAAAATGTGAGGATGCTCTCCTCTAGACTACTGTTAGGTATAGGATTCCTTGCAGATTCCACCACAGATATACTCCCTTGGGCAGCTAAGGCCATGGCAGCCAACGTAGCCACGCGTAGACTCCTTTGACTATGATTCTGGAAGGTGAACCCACATGTCAAAAATCTCTTAATATCAGGAACCTTCCAGGGGCCCACATTGTTTGGTGTGTGCCTGGATAAAGTACTGGAGAAGGAATGAGAAAAGGCCAAGAAGCAATTCCTCCAACAGTTCAGTATACAGAGAAGGAATTTTCATCCCCTCACCAGACCCTCCACATCTTTTGGTAACCCCAGAAGAGGGGGTCCAACCATAGGGATCACAGATGATCTCCAACCATAGGGATCACAGAGGATGCTCCAGGTGGTCACCCAGAGGTAGAACACCCAATCAGAGCAAACAATCCTCCTACCAGAAACAGAACTCTGGAAACAGACACCTGACTATATGACCTCCTGTCCAAAGCAAGAGTCCAGCATAGGGGGACGCCTACTAGTTTTCGCACACCTATGGAAGGTGGTAACCTCAGATGCATGAATTCTAAGCACGATAGCCTATGGATACTCCATAGAGTTCTATCGAGCACCTCATCCCCGCTTTCTCACCTCCCAAAAATTCTCAAACCCAGAAAAACACTCCACCATGGTAAGCAAGATCAGGAGATTGCACAGGATAGGGGCAATAGAACCAGTCCCAGAGGGACAAAAAATGCAGGGCCTATACTTCATCCTTTTCCTGGTCCCAAAGAAATCAGGAGACTGGCGGGCAGTCTTAAACCTCAGGACACTCAACAAGTCAGTACTAGTGCCCCCTTTTCGCATGGAAACACAGCAATCCATATGCAAAGCAATATTCCCAGGAGGCTGGTTTACCTCCATCGACCTCAGAGAGGTTCACATCCCAATATGCCCCAGACACAGACAGTGGCTCCGCTTCCTCTACGACTAGGAGCACTGACAGTATCAGGCCCTTCCATTCGGATTGACATCACTCAGCACCCCGAACCTTCTCCAAGGTCCTCATACTGCTGATTGCCAAATTCAGAATGGAGGGAATCAACATCTACCTGTATTTGGACGATCTGCTCATCAGATCAATATCACAACAACAGGCCATATGAGATCTAAACCGAACCATGGTCTTCCTGACCCAACACAAGTCACCTTGTTCCCACATGTTCCCTGGAACACCTGGGCGTAGTTATAAACACCAAACTAAACTGTGTTTTCTTACCTCTACAGAGACGAGACAAGATTTTATACCTTCTCCAGCAGGTGATCCAGCGATCCATCTCTGGACTCAAACACCTCACAAGACTACTAGGGATGATGGTGTCATGCATACACCTGATACCGTGGTCCACTTCTGCGAACACTCCTGCATCAGTGTCAATGACAGATATGCGAGGGACAGGACTTTCAAGTACAGGTACCAAACCACGTAAAAAGGGCCCTGGAGTGATGGCAGACACCTCACAGATTGTCACAGGGGACCCCACTGTCAGACCAGAACAGAACCATGTTGACAATGGACGCAAGTCTGTACTGTTGGGGGGCGCATTTGAGAGGGCTCTCTGCACAGGGGACTTGGTCACCAGAAGAAAAGACAAACAGTATAGACTGGCTGGAGCTGTGGGCGATCAGGCTCACTTCTCACCTCAGATTCAGGCCTTTCACATCCTGGTCCACGTAGACAACACCACTGCCCGAGCGTATGTAAACAACCAAAGGGGATCAAAATCCCATTCGCTGTTCAAGGAGGTGACCTGTTTCCTTCATTGGGCAGAGTCAAACATGCTCTCCATAAAAGCAGTCCACATCAAGGGATAATCAAAATGTGCACACCAACTGGCTAAGCAGGCGGCAGATTGACTCAGGAGAATGGTCACTATCAGACGAAGCGTTCTCCTTAATCGTTCAGAAATTTGGACTACTAGAAATAGACCTCTTTGCCTCAGGAGATAATCACAAGGTACCCAAGTTCCTGTTCCTCTGCACTCCCTGGAATTGGGGACTCCTGTACGCATTCCCTCCACTACCGCTCATATCCAAAACCATTGCCAAACTACAACAAGAAAGAGCGCAACTCATACTGGTCACTCCTGGATGATCTTGCAGACCATGGTATTCGGATCTGATGAATCTACAGACAGAACCTCCTCTCGTCCTACCAGTACACGAGGATCTTTTCACCCAAGGACCTGTCCATCACCCCAATCCCCAGCTATTCAAGTTAACAGCGTGGAGATTGAGCGGGAATTCCTGAAGGCTTTAGGATACTCAAGGGAAGTGATAAAGACTCTTATGGCAGAAAAAAGAGAATCTACATGTCGTATTTACCAGTATGCCTGAAAGACGTTCGCCAAGTGGTGTCAGAATTGTGCAGTTAATCCATGCTCTCCAGACATCAGGAATATCTTGCAATTTCTGGGTCTGAAGAAGGGTCTCAGTCCTAACACTCTGGCCCACCAAGTGGCGGTATTGAGCAACACACTGAACACTAGATCTCAGAAGAGGCTATCACTCCACCCTCACATCAAGCAATTTCTCAGAGCCTCCAAACTTCATTCCCCTCTGGTGGTGCATCGCTTTTCGTTCTGGGACCTTAACATAATGTTGCAAACACTCTTGTGAACCCCTTTTGAACTGATCCAGGACATTTTTTTGTACTTTTTGATGATCAAGTTGGCCTTTTTGATTGGCATCACATCCGCTAGACGTGTGTCTGAGCTAGGAGCACTTTCAGTGGACGCAAACAGATGCATTTTTAGGCAAGATTCGATCTTACTCTGATTGGATGAGGCCTTTATCCCTAAAGTAAACACTAGAGGTCTCAAGAAATCTTTCTGCCTGCATCCTAAGCATGCACAGGTGAAATTATGGCATAATTTGGATGTCAGGCGGATTTTAAAGGTGTACATTAAAAGAACCGCACCTTTTAGAAAATCCACTGCCTTATTCATTAATTTCAGAAATTATAGGGTTGGCAACAAAGCATCTAAAAGAAATATCTCCAAATCGATCATAGCGTGCATATCTGAAGCTTATAGGGTACAGGACAAACCTCCCCCTCAGCAGATCTCAGCGCATTCCTTGAGGAGAGCGGCCACATCGGTGGCTTTCAACACCAGAGCTTCTTACGAGGAGGTGTGCAGAGTGGCAACATGGTCATCCTTGCACACCTTTATGAAGCTCTACAAAATACCCATGTTGGAATCTGCTGAGGCTGTTTGGCAGGAAGGTCCTACAAAGGGTGTTGGTATGATCGCAGTACTCGAAGGGAAGGGTCTATTTAAGCAGTTTTCTTCTCCCTCCCCTTCTCAGTAAGGGACACTGCTGCATGACCCCATGAGTGCTGACTGATCAGAGTGACCGGCCAGGACCCATAGAAAATTGGGTACTTACCTGGTGAATTTTCTGGCTGTGCATCCTTGTTCAATTTGGCTCGATTCACTGCTTAAATCACTTGTTTCCCTCATTTAGCAGTTCTGGTTGAGGGAGTTTTTGTTGTAGTTCTTATTGTTCCAGTTCTCTTGTTTCTGAGGGCTTGTCATGACTGGAGATCTGGGGGCGGTCCTACTTCGGGCATGCCCAGTGGAATCTTCCAGTGCTACCTGCTGCTGGCTGAAGCGGACCTTTCCCCATGAGTCTGGACTGATGAGAGTGACCAGCCAGGACCCCCCCACACACAAAAAATTCACCAGGTGCGTACCCAATTTTCCATTCTACACGCATTTCAAAATGTGGTATAAAGAGGGTGAAGAACAATTCTCCTCTCTTGCTACAGAGGGCAGGACAAGAGACACTGGTTGCAAGTTAAAGGAAAATAAATTAGATTAAACTACAGGGAAAGTTACTAATTGCGAACAAAGTCAGGCAATGAAATAGGCTGCCTAGAGGAGTTGTGGATTCTCCCATCGTGGGGAATATTTAACTGGAGACTGGACAAGTCTATGTCTGAGATAGTTTAGGTATGCTCGATCCTGCACCTTGCAGGGGCAAGACTTGATAACCTTCAGGCCCATTCCAGGTCTGAGATTCTCATGGGAAAAGGGGAAAATGCAAGGAAGAAGCAATAAATATAAACTGTACTGCGAACTATAAGGAATGATGAGGAAGAGGTCAGTGCTAATAGGTGGAATGATAAGAGACTAGATGTAATGAAGAGCAAGAGGGAATGGGAACGGGAATGAGGTGGCATGACAAGAAAGAGGCCAGGAGAAATAGGTGGAATAACAAGCGGCTGGTTCTAATGACAATGGGTGAAAACAGATATGACGTTAACTCCACTTTAAGTCCGCTTTAACATATCTTATGCATGTTGCAGGGTTGCATAGTGCACCAATACAGCCCTACAACATGCATACGATGTTTAAATGGTGTTAAAGTGGAGTTAGAATAATGTCTGTTTTCACCCAATGAGAGGACATTGGGAAGCTGGTGGAATGACAAGGATGGAATAACAAGGAAAAGGATCATGGGAATGGGTGGAATGACAAGGAACTACTAGGCAGAATGATAAACAGGAGCACTCATTGCTGTTTTTGATGATTCCTACTGTCATTCTCTGTGGCCCTATTGCTCTTGGTAAGTATTTGACTTTGAGGTGTAGTTTCTGCATTTTTTATAATCCAATCCTATTGTCATTTTTGCATCCCCATTATTTCCAGGTGACATTCTGTTATTTCTCATGGCATTTTCATTTGAGGTCGGGGTGCTTGTGAATTGGGCAGCAGTTTCGGATTGAGTACCCTACTTGATGGCTGTGTTAGCAAGGGGGTTTGCATTAAGTGAACATGAGAGTGAGGCTTCTGGGAATTTTGGGGTCAGTGGGTATGGCTTTCAAGGACTGGGGCAGGGATAGGAAGATTAGCATCTTGCCCTCTTGATGCACTTGGAATTTTTGGGAGAGATTTAGTGGGATTTATGAGTTTGTACATTGTTTCAGGATTGCAACACAGTCATTTCATTGCTGAAAAGTCCTGTGTGGACACGTGTGTTAGCTGAGTTCACACTGATAAATTTGCAGATGTGAACTAATCTGATTTAAAACAGTTTTATATGCCCGAGGAAGACTGATTTAGAGTTCCCACTTGAGGGGATTATACTGGTTTGATTAATCTCTTCTAAGCTTCTGTGTAGAGTAGGTCTAACAGACAGCTGTGAAACAGAGCGTTGTCAAGTTTACAGTGTAAATGATGCAGAAAAAGGAAAACATTCCCCTCCAATTTCTTTCACTTGTAAGAATTCATGGTGTTATTTGTGTAACAATAATAGACTAAAGGAAATGTAATTATTTTTAATTGATGGTGTCTGTAGGGATAGGTAAATTAATCAGTTGCATGCCCTTCATTTAAGATAGAATACCCGATTATATATATTTAGAAATAGGCACCTTTATTGCATTCTTGTGTGTCATGAGTATATATGTGTACAAGCAGTCCATACAACTGACGATAGACACTAATCCAAAGGTGGAGAATCTTTATCTTTCTTGGTGAGGTTTATGCAAACAAATACATTTCTCAGTTGAAATACTGTTTAGTAGAAGTTATGTCATGGAATATAAAATCAGCTAATTACAATAACAGAATTGTTCATCCTACTCTTTTTAAAAAAAATCTTAATGCTTTCTCCCCTTAACACCACAAGAGCAACTGCAAGATTAAGGATAAAGGCAAAGTAGCTCAGATTATATCTTTGATTGGAACAGCTTCTGTTGGTAAGAGTATGCAAACTTTGGGGCCACATGTGGATGATCCTCAGGGACTCGGGAACAGCTAGTTTGGGTGCAGAAACGGAGTTTGGGGTTGAGGAGGCTTGATCTTGTCCGGTTTGCTTGGATTATCATCAGTTAATTTTGCCCACCGATGCGGAGGGTGTGCTTGGACTGATGCAGGTGGCTAGTTATGAATTAGATCCATACCCGTCCTGGCTGCTGGCTGGGGTTGTCAGTGCCACCCTTCAGGAGGGCAGGGAGCCTGATGGCCTCAAAACTGCAGTTGTCTGACCCCTGTTGAAAAAACCCCATCTCTTGACATTGACTCCCAGCTACCTCTAATCTTCCTTTTTTAGGGAAGGTTATTGAACAAGTAGTTACCTCACAGCTTCAGGTACATCTCGATATTGGATTCCTGGACCTATAACAGTTAGGATTTCTTCCTGGGCATGGCACTGAGACTGTGTTTGTGGCCTTGGTTGATGACATTCACTTGGCAATCAACAAAGGCCATTGTACCCTGTTGATCTTGTTAGTTCATTTGGTGACCTTTGATACAGTTGATCATGGGGTGTTGTTGGCACGACTGCGTGATGTGGCTTGGCTTTTCTGGACTGTTCTTGAGTGGTTCTGCTCATTCCTGGTTTGGAGAACCCAGAGGATGGTGATGGGCATCCCATTGGGATGCTCAGCATCCCACTGGGAACTCCCTTGTGGGGTCCTGCAGGGTTCCATCTCATCCCCATTCCTGTTAAATGTGTATCTGAGGCCCTTGGGCAAGGTTGTATGGAGATTTGGATTCAGGTGCAGTCAGTGTGCTGATGACACCCAGCTCTATCTCTCCTTTTCATCTGTCTCGGGTCCTGCAGTCTCGGTGCTTAAGTGTCTGACTGCTGTTGGGGACTGGATGTTGGCAAGCTGATTGAAACTGAATCCCGACAAGACTGAAGTAGTAATGGTTGGCCGGCTTTGTGACTTGGGAGACGTAGGGACCCCTTTTATTGATGGGGTCCAGCTTCCTTTGGTCACATAGGTTCACAGCCTTTATGTGCCCTTGGATCCTTTGCTGTGCCTGGATTGCCAGGTTGCAGTGGTGTCCTGGCGTGCTTTTCACCAATTGCATCTGGTGAGAAGACTGCAACCATTTTTTAAATCAAATTTGGGATTGGGAAGGCATCATCCATGCCTTCATAACCTTGAGGCTAGACTACTGCAATATGCTCAATGTGGGGCTGCCCTTGATGAGTGTTTGGAAGCTGCAGTCAGTGCAGAATGTGGTGGTTCATCTTCTGTTGGAGGCAGGTCACCAAGAGCACATTACACCAGTGCTCCAGAGTCCGCACTGGCTATCAGTAGTTTTTCAGGCACAATTCAAGGTGCTAGTTTTTGACATATAAAGCCCTAAATGGCTTGGGCCCCAGGTATCTGAAAGACTGCCTCTTCCCTCATGTCCCGTTGCGGTCTCTGAGCTCAGCTGGGAGCGTCATCTTGCAGATACCATCTACTTGTGAAGTTTCTACAGCAAGGGGCACAGAGTGGCATTCTCAGAGTCTCCCCCATGATTATAGTACTCTTGGAGGTTCGCCTGAGATGGCTGATCTTCTGGAAATGATGTAAGACCTTTCTATTTGGCCAGGTGTTTGGCAGACAGGGATAGGGTTGGGTGGAATGGGGCGGGGTTAGGGCAGGGTTTGCAGGAGGGTAAGGTGTTTTTTTTAAGATGTTTTTATTGATTGTAAGCTGCCCTGACCCATAATGGGAAGGGCGACGAATGAATGAATGAATGAATGCTTTGTTTCCATCTCTTACGTTTGGGATCAACACAGCAACTGCACAGTCTCTAAACTAAAAAGTTAAACTTTGACTAAAATTTACAACATTCATTTTGCCTGCTGATTATTAAAGCTTATTTATTATTTAACAGAGACCCATACAAAAGTACTGTAATGTCCAATTTTCTTGCAGTTATAGAAAGGCTCAGTGTTAGTATTTTCTGTCTATTAAATGCTTGACTGCTAATTTTAGAAAGAAAATTTTTCCCAGTGGTTACAATTTCTGCTAGTTAATATTAACATATTCCAGTGCTATAACACTTTTCTTGCAGCCTAGATTTGCTTCTTATGTGCCTTTTTAAAAATAATTTGTTGACAAGTCTGTAAATAACTGTACTTCAATCTGTATTTGAGGACACACACAAGCAATTTTCTATAAGACGACTGACAAACACAATTTTCAGTTTTCATATACAAAAATATAAAGACACCAAATATTCATTTGAGTGACTTTGAGTTGTTTAGCATATACATCTCTCTCTCTATTATATGCATTTTAAATCTTGGACAAGTTTCACACCTTGTCTCTGCTTCCTGTGTAAAATCACTAAAATGATTAACATTGACTAGAGGTGTGCATTCGTTTAGTTGTTTTGGGTTTTTTTGTTACTAAAACAAATGGAGCCCCATTCATTTTCATAACTCATGTTCCAAAAATGAATGAATAAGCAAATGACATATGTTTGCTTTCATTTGTTTTTGTTTAAAAATAAAATGAAAACAAAAAACTACGCATGAGTAAAATAGCTGCTATGGTCATTCTGTGCATGCGCACCCTTTTCCAACATGGCGCCGACAGTGTTGTTGCTATTTTGGCGTCTTCACATGTGCACTGCACATCCACAAAACGACTTCCCTTTTCCAAAATGGCGGCGACGCTGCCATTCTGCATGCGCAGAACGGCCCTGGTGGCCATGTCATGCCTGCACAGTGATTTTTAAAAATTATTATTTCTTAAAATTATTTGTATAACAAAAAATATGATGAAAGCAAAAGGGGTTTTAACAAAAAACCCAAATGGATGGGTTTTTAACCCAGAAAATGAAAACGAACGACTTAAGTGCTACAAACCCCTAACATTTGCTAAGATCAACAAATCACAAATGTTTGCATTCAAACACGGTTGAAAAAGGATAAGGACATAGAACTGTCTGGCTCAGAGGAACTCACATGACCATATGCTTGTGATTTCAGTGCTCTTGCGGAAATGTGCTGTTAAGGTTCCTGGCTACTGATATCAGTGCAAGTGCTTTTGTTAAATATGAGATATGGGATAAAATACTAACCTTTGATTGAATACACAAAAGTCCTGCAGTCAGCCCTGGCAACATACACACAATATTCACAAACACTGATGTCACTGCACTTTATTGAATTTCTAATCTCTTGACAAAAGGACTTTTCTGGCCAGTAAGGGCCAGGTTGATGCCACGTTGATAACTCGTTCATATTTCTTCTTTTCTGAGTTGTTCCATTGGTCAATGACACTGCTCAAAAGATAAAACTACTCAGTTACAGTAAGAGTGGCAGACTTTGGCCCCTACCTATTACACAGGCACTTACACAAAAGTGATTTATTTATTTTATTTATTTCATTCAATTTGTCTACTGCACCCTCCTGCTGCAGCAGCTCGGGACGGCTCACAACATCTATTTAAAAATACATATATAAAAAATAAATAATATATAAAATACTATAAATATAAATACAATATCACATAAAAACTGCAAAACCTAAGAGTGGAGCTAAAACCCTATCACCCCCCTCCCAACCCATCATCCATTTCACTCACCAAAAGTCTGGTGGAACAGCCCGATCTTACACAGTCTTCAGAAAGATGGAAGGTCTGGGGCCAAGTGGACTTCTGTCGGGAGAGAGTTCCACAGCCGAGGTGCAGCCACTGAGAACACCCTCTCCATAGTTGCTCCCCAACCGACCACAGGGGCCGATCCAGAACCCAGGGGGTGAGGCGGTCCCGTAGGTAGGCAGCACCTACGCTGTATAGGACTTTATTAGGTCAATACGAACACCTTGAATTGGACCCGGAAGACTATAGGCAGCCAATGCAAAGAACGGAGCATCGGTGTAATGTGCTGATGGCGACCCATCCCCATAAAGAGATAAGCCACCGTGTTCTGCACCAGCTGCAGTCTCCGGACAGTCACAGTGGGTAGCCCTGCGTAGAGCACGTTCCAATAGTCCAGCCTTGAGATGATGAAAGTATGGGTGATGGTGGCCAGATCAACATCCGAAACATATGTCCGAAGCCGTTGCACCAGATGGAATTGGCGGAACGCGCTCCTTGTCACAGCCACCACCTGGACACCCAGGCGGAGCTGCGAATCGAGGATCACCCCCAGAGTATGGACCTGAGGGACCAACGGATGGCAAATCCCGTCAATGGTGGGAGCCACCACTCCCTCAGCTCCACCCACAAGCATCACCTTCGTCTTATTGGGATTGAGCTTCATTCGGCTTTCTATCATCCAGTCCCCCAGAGCTGCCAGATGCTGTGTAAGCGCCGAGACTGCCGGACCTGGGTCAGCTGTAAATGAGAGGTTAATCCAAACAGTTCACCATGTGCTTCAAGGGGACTACTTGTGCTTAAAGTTAAGTACATGCTTCAATCTTTTGCTCAATAAAAGCCTTCGAGAATATCTCTTTGACAGCTAAGGTACATGCATGGTTCACTCCATCACCACTTTATTTGAAAGCTACTGAAATGTCAGTAGTCATGTTTTAGAATATATACTGAGACATAAAAGATGGATCTGAATACTGTTAGGGAATGATGTTTTGTTAGGAAATAAGTGAGGTTGCTGCCTCAGTTTACCCCAAACGGGATCGAAGGTTGCCAATTAACAAGCCAAAGTATGTGGGTACAACTCAATTTTATTGGATGGACACTTAACATCTGGACATGGCAGTGTATGTTACTAGTTGTGAACCCCAGTAACCCAACCTAGGATATCTTACGTGTCGGAGGTGACAGTCTGAGACGCAAGCTGGTTCAGAGGAGAGAGGAAGAAGGGGGCCCAGCAGGCAGCTGGCCTGGGAGTCTCTGGATCTTTGAGAGCGACGATTAGGATCAAAGACCCACGCGACTCACTGCAGTGCTAGTGGCCGTTAGCGTCAATTGCAAGTGATAGCCATTGGGCTCTTCCTTTTATAGTTTTATTTATTAAGAATGCATGTTGCAGGGTCCCCTCTGCCAGGTGCAGAGAATAAGTTGACTATTCGTTATGCTATCACTTGGAGCATAGCCACCAAGCTGTTTGGGGGGTGGGGGTGTTAAGGAGTTGCTGCCTAGTTGGAAAGGGAGGCTCCCTCCTTTCTTACAAATCCCCTTTGTTTGTGTCAGGCCTCTCTTTGTGTTCTCAAAGATAGTGACTTGTCCGGGATTTATTATTGTGGCCTTGGAAATACGTTTTCTGCTTAGAGAGTGATTTTTACAACTTTATTCTCATGGGCCTTGTTGGATTGTGTCAGCCTGAGGCCTGTGGCTGGAATTAGCTGAACTGAGTTGTCCAAACCTCATCCTGCTTGTGTCTCTGATCATGGCCAAAACTGCCTAATCAATACATAACAGTTTGAGATTATTTGAAACATACAATACAGTTTCTTTCCTGTGTTTTCCCTAGTGCCCTGTGGTTGGTTAGGGTGAATGCTTTTCTTGTGGCTTATTTTTTTTCTTTGACTCAGCAGTCTGCATTTCTATTCAGCAATTTGCTATAACAACATACTGACCAGCTTCAAATAATTTGTGCATGACAACTAAGTAACAGACAGATATAAAAGAAAATTATTATTTTTTTCTTTCCTGCAAGGCAAAAGTTTAGCGTTAACACCAACTCTTTGAGAACTTGGTAGCTAACTCTGTTGCTATTTGCTAACTTATTAACTACCTCTGGTTCAGAATCCATTACTTAAAAAACATGCCTAGAGAAAAATAATTGGATCATATCCTTGACTATGGCATGCTTGAAAAAGAAAAAAAGAAACCTTTGTGGTAACTAAGGAGAGAAATATTTACTTTCTTGATTTTCACAAGAAAGTAAATCAGTGGTCTATCAGGATTTAATATATTGAAATCGGGATCGATGACGTGTAGTGTGGAGATATTATGAGCTCTGTCATAGCTCTGCCACTAAAATACTGTGTCAATTTTATTTAATTTATTTATTTATATTTAAGTTCCCCCCCCCCCACCCTTCCCCATAGGCATCTTATAATATTAAAACACAAAATACATTAAAATCCCTTTAAAATAACCACCTGAGCCCCTATTCCCACCTACAAAATGCTTAGCCAAAAAGAACGGTTTTACATTGCCTCCAGAATATGCTCAGGCTCTGGTGGACGTCTGGCCCAGGGGGAAGGGAGTTCCACAATACTGGGTGAGCAGTCAAGAAGGCCTCTGCATGTCCTTGTCTTATGAAAATTGATTGGCAGTTGGTACCCACAAGAGAGCACTCCCCAACAACTGCAAGAATTGTGATGGAACATGATAGAAAAGGCACTCTTTCAGATATGTGGAGTCGAGGCTTTTTAGGGCTTTAAAGGTCAAAAACAGCACCTTGAATTGTGCTCAGAAATCTATAGGTAGCCAGTGCAGATTGTAAAACACAGGTGCAATGTACTCATAGCGACCCAACCTTGAAAGGAGCCAGGCTGCCACGTTCTGTACCAGCTGCAGCTTCTGAACAGTCATCAAGGGCAGCCCCACATAGAGTGCATTGCAGTAACATAGCCTCAAGGTGATGAAATCATGCATGATGGTGGCCAGATCTGAATTAGAAACAAAGCACCGTAACCTCCTCACCAGATGGAGTTGGTAAAAAGTGCTCCTGGCCACAGGTGTAACCTGATGTTCCAGGTGCAGCAAGGGATCCAGAAACACTTCAAGAATATGAACTTGGGTAACCAATGGGGGGGAAGACCACATCCGTAACAGGAGTCCCAATCAACTCCAGATCACAAGGTCAGCCAACCATCATCACTTCAATCTTGTCTGGCTTCAATTGGTTCACCCTCATCCAGTCCCCAACAGCAGCCAGACATTAGGTAAGCACCAAGAATGCTGGACCTGGGTCAGATAAAAAAGAGAGGTAGAGCTGGGTGTCGTCCACGTACTGATGGCACTTCACCTCAAACCTCCAAATGATTTCACCCAGCGGTCTCAGATACACATTGTACAAGAGAGGAGCCAAGTTGGAACTCTGCAGAACACCACAGGGGACATCCCAAGGGGACAACGAACAATCTCCCATCACCAACAGGAACAAATGGAACCACTTGAGCAGTCCTGTGCACAATTGTGTTAACACCACCTCATGATCAGCTGTAACAAAGGCTGTTGAAAGGTCTAACAAGATCAACAGGGCACTGTTCGCTTTGTCAGTCTCCATGTGTAGGTCATCAGCCCAGACCAGAAGCACAGTCTCTGTGCTATACCCCGGATGAAAACTTGACTCAAATGGGCGCAGGAATCCGATAGCAACAAGATGAGCCTGACGCTGCTGGATAACCTCCTGTTCAATAACCTTTGCTAAAAATAAAAGGTTAGAGACAGGGCGATAGCTGGTCAGGGAGGCAGCATCCAAAGGTGGTTTCTTGGGGCTGGACCACCACAGTTTTAACAGTGTCCAACAACCTACCCTCCTGAAAGAAGGAACTGACAACCCCAGCCACAATGGCCCACTGCCTCTCAACTTGCTTTCACCAGCTAATACCAACAAGGATCTAATTCACGAGTTGCCTAAATCGCTCCTCTGTATCAGTGGGTGGCACTAATTAAAACTGATCCAAACAAACAGGATAAGACTGAGCTTCCAGAACCCCAAACTTTGACTCTGTAGTCAAAGTAGCAGCACCCAGGTTGTGATGAATACAAGCAATTTTATCTTCAGAGTAATTAATAAAAATGTCACACAGTGCAGTTGATGACTCTAGTTCATGGCGGAAACAGACTAGATGAATCTGGCCATTAACCACCTGGAATAGCTCCACAGGATAAGAGTCACGAGACTTTGCAGATGCTATGGTAGCAGAGAAGAAAGGCTGCCATCACAGCCACAGCTTAGTCCTTCAAAAATGATCCATGCCACAGTCAGTTGGCTTGAGTGGAACGCCATGTGTGCTCTAACCGCCTGCCCTCCCACTTCAACCACCCCCGGCCCCCCTTATACCAGGGGTGACCTATGCTGTCACAGTGGTGGGAGCGGATGCTTGGGTGCAACTGTGTCAGTAGCCTTAGTCAAGATGCCATTACACAAGGTAACCACATCATCAACAGAGTAGCCATCAACATAAATTCCCCAGAGAGTTCTGGAACCCAATCAGATCCATCAGTCTCTGGGGGCGGACCAACCCAACTAGGGATTCAGTCTGAAGTCATGGTGTGCTACAACCCATTGGCCTACTCTCTTCTCCCCAAAAGATGTACCAGAAACAAGGAATATTCTAAAGAAAGAGGGGATGTTGATTAATCAGGGCTTTAACAAGACACAGTACAGTGAGACATATACAAACACCACTGCCTAGTATGGACTGGTGATTTACAGGGTTAAACTAAACAGTGTGGAGGGGAGCTCCAGGTCATGGAGAACAGAAAGTAAGCTAGTCTGCCCAAGGTCAGAGACAAGGGGGATAGAGTGAGATTGGTTAGGCGGGTGGCAAAGAAGTATTCAAGGAGGATAAAGGGGTAAAGTTTCAAGCCTGAGTTTGAAGCGGGGAGAGAGAGAGAGAGAGAGAGAGAGAGGAAGATGGGAAAATGGGTTACCTTTCCTTGCCCATTGCGAAGGGGATGGGTGAGCCCCAGTGATCCTGCGATTGAGTGGGAGGGGGACAGACCTAGGCCTGGGAGATCCTTGGAGCAGATTCGTACAGGAGACCCATGCGTATCCACGTCCAAAAGCAACTCAGCTCTGAAATGGGGAGCTCGGGTCAGTTGTAGGAACCAGGGGACAAAAACCGCACAAAAACTCACAATGGGTGTTGGGATGCTTGAAAGAAGATTTCTGGGTGGGTGCTTGGGAGCCCAGGACTAGACAAAGGCTCGCAATGGGCGTTGAATGGGGACTTTCCAGGTGGGTCCTGGGAGACAAGGAAAAGGATGATTTGGGGTTAACATCAGGCTGGATGGAGGGGCAAGAGAATCTTGCACCTGGATGACTTCCCTTTATTTATTTATTTTATTGGATTTTTACCCCACCCCTCCTAAAACAGCTCGGAGCGACTTACAGTAAAATACAGATATAAAACCAATCTACAAGGCTTGAGGCTCATTCAGGTCACTGAAAGGATCAAGGGCAGACTATTCATATTTTTAATCAGGGAATGGTGCTAGGCAAGAGGATCCCATCTCTGGAGGTTACACAATAGAGGGAGTTTGCCTGGTATTTCAATTGTTCCATATCTCTTATGTACTGGCTCCTCCTGTTTATTTCTTAGGCTCGATGTTTTGCATGAGGCTGGTCTTCTGAAGGGAATTTCTATGAGGCCAGCTTGACCTACTTTGCTCTCCTTCTGCCTCTCCACCTGGAATCCCACCTGGAATCCCATGCGTCCCTTCTGAGTGAGGGTGTGTGTGTCCTTTTGACTCATGTTTAACAGTGCATGTTGAAATCACCCAAGACTATAAGTCTGTGTGACCTCAAGACCACCGAGACCAACTCAGCTAGATCAGTCAGGGAGTCTGCTGTGCAGTGGGGTGGTTGATACATGAGAAAAATCACCAATCTACACCTGGCCTGTAACAAAAGGTGTTCACACTTGTATTGGATGAATTAGGAACTGGATTTATTGGAAAGGTCAGGATATCTTTAGAGATCACTGCCACTCCACCCCCTGATCCTAGGCTGATGCTGGCAACATCTGGGACAGTATAGTCCCAGATGCCTTATCCATCCAGGTCTCTCTAATGCATATGAGGTCAGCAGCCTTATCCTGAATAAGATCAAAGAGGGTTGATGTTTTATTTGCCACCGACCTCACATTAAACAGCATCAGTGTCAAATCCAATCCAATAAGTTTTTTATTGTTGGCCATAAGCCATAACAGTTAAAAGATACACACAAATAATCAGTTCAGCAGTTTACAATAAAAGTAATAATAAAATACAAAATACACATGACTATCATCAACAATAGGCAAGAAAGGACCCAAAATTTGCCTAACCAACCCAGGGCACTAAGTAGCAGCGATAGCCCCTACCTTAAATAATTAAAAATAACTGTCTTATATAAGCTCGAACCAGCGAACCACTAAATGAAGGTATAATAATAAAACATAAACAGCCGAAAGGGCAGATTATCAATAGATACCCCTACTAAAACCAAAAATGTTATGACCAATTTAGCCATACTTAGGAGAAAGTTTTGTCTAATTCGTATAAAAGCGGTACAAAAATTTGCCACTTATCTTGTCACCTTTGTGTCTAATGGGCTAAGAAATCGATGTAACAAGGCTTCATATTGCCATCCCAAGATGTTGGCAGAACTGATCTCTAGGTATTTCAACCTAGGCTCGGCAAGGGCTGGGCATCGAAAAAAACCATGAACTGCCAAATCAACCTCGTGGAGGTCACATAATACACAATGACGCATTTCCTTGGGAACCCCCTGGTAACGGCCTTCCAGAAGTGCAGATGGATAAACATTACACCTATATCTAGAAAAATTCTGACGTTTGTTCAAGTCCATCCACGTATACAAATAATTACTTTCCCTACTAAGGGGGTCAACTAAAAAATAAGCTGGGGCAACCTTCTGGCCAGATAAGGAAGCATTCTCAATCTGGAGTTCTTGATCTGCTATCCTTCTTTTGATAAGGGCCATAGCGCCCTCAACACTCAAAAATTTAAGCGAGGCTGGAGAAAGCCCCAATTTTTGAACCTCCATTTCAACAGCCGATGTCCATGAACTGAAAAGGCTGTTAATTTTAGCTAACCCTAAAAGGGAATTTATTTGGGAGGGAAGCAGCATGACTCTCAGCCAAAACTTCAAAAGCAAGGATAGAGCAACAGATCAAATTGTAGGGCAAGAGACTTCCAATCTCAAGATTACCTGTGGAGTACCCCTAAGGACCCCCAAAATAGAACGTAGAAACCCGTTCTAGATTACTTCTAACTTATGGAGATCTGAAGTACCCCAGATTGGAAATGCATAAAGGGCCTGATAACTTTTGCCCTAAAAAGACGTAGGGCTGGAAGAACCAGTGTACCCCCACGACTATGATAATAGTTAATTATAGAGGCCACTGACCTCTTAGCCTGTTCAGGAACTACCCATATATACAACTTCCAACTACAGGAGGAGGAAAAGGTTACCCCTAGATATTTAAAGGAGTTCACCTGTGCAATAGGGTTATCCCCAATTGTCCAGCGATGAGATTTCTTAACCGCATGTGTCCCTACTATCATAATCTTTGTCTTAGAATAATTTATTGTCAATTCTTCCTTTTTGCAATATTCAGCAAATTGGTTCATAATTCTTCTGAGTCCAACTACTGACAGGGAAATTAAAATAGTGTCATCAGCAAAAAGTAAAGCTGGGACTTTCCGATCACCAATAGAAGGAGCATGCGAGTCAATCCATTTTAGAAAGGGAAGCAAATCATTCAAAAAAATATTATAAGCTGGAATAAGCTGAAGATGATAAATTGCAAAATATTCCCTCATAAAACTTCTCCCAGATCTCCGGGGTTAAAGTAGGGACTCTGCTGTTACTAGCCCCTAGTTTGGCTGAAGGAATAAGGTCCCAAAACTGCTTAGTATTTTTCTGGTTTACCGCAGTTAAAAGTTGGGACCAACCCTTCTTATATTGCCTCTTTAATAAGCACGTGGATAAGGGTGATCCAGCTGATATTAAGAGGAAGGGTCCTGCCATGGATCGGTAGTTGGTTAAAAGATAGGAAACAAAGGGTAAGAATAAATAGTCATTTTTCAAGGTGGAGAGAGGTAAACAGTGGGGTGCCTCAGGGGTCAGTAGGACCAGTATTGTTTTAACATATTCATTAATGATCTGGAAAAAGGGATCAAGAGTGAGATGGCTAAAATTGCAGATGGCACCACATTATTCAAAATAGTTAATACCCAGGCAGATTTTGATGAACTACAAAGGGATCTACGCAAGATGGAGATGGAGTGGAGGGAGAGTCGACTGAGGCTCCCCTTTTAAATGTGCTGCCTCTGGACAAGCCAAGCCATCTGGGTGTTTTGGGGGTTTAAATCCCCCCCCACCCCCACCCACCCCGGCGATCTGAAGGGCTTACATGGCGTTGGAAGATTTGCTTTGTTTCTGTTATTTCTCTTTGACCTTCTGTGTCCTGGTTGGGGAAGGTGAGAGAGACCACGACCCCTCCCCTCCGGGACACTCAGGAAGCTGCTAACCCGCCCCTGCAGTCAAGGGCAACAACAAAAGGGCGCTGGCTGTTTTGTGACTGTTGTAAGGCCGGTGCGAGGACAGCGAGGAGCCACCCCCTGACGCCGCCCACGCTGCACAGCCTCTTCCGACCATTGCAGACATCGTACAATCGCTCCCATCATTTCATCAGCGAGGAGCGATGAATGAAACACATGAATGAAACACAGGTTAGCAGCTTCCTGAGTGTCTTCCCCCCCCCCCCCCCCCCCCGGACACTCAGGAAGCTGCTAATCTGCCCCTGCAGTCAAGGGCGACAACAAAAGGGCTCTGGCCATTTTGTGGCTGTTGTGAGGCCGGTGCGAGGACAGTGAGAAGCCACCCCCTGACGACGCCCACTATGCACAGCCTCTTCCGACCATTGCTGCCATCGCCGCCGGACATCGCACAATTGCTCCCAATATTTGACAGCGAGGAGCCACCCCCTGACGACACCCACGTCACACAGCCTCTTCCGACCATCGCTGCCATCACCGCCGGACATCGCGCAATCTCCCACCATTTCATCAGCACAGGTCTCCCTGTTATACAGAGGACCTGAGGTGGTTGAAGTGGGAGGGTAGGTGATTAGAGCCAGGACATGAAATTTACATGCGCCTTGGAGACATTGGCACCCAGAAGACTGAGCCTGGTGGCTGGTTCAGGAGTGTAGTGGGGCAAGAATAGTTTAATATCAAGATAAAGTCTGGCAACTTAATTTTTATTTTATTTTTTGGCTCCCAGAGTTCGATCTGAAATTTCATGCCCTGGGTAGAGCACAGACTGCCTAGGCTGTGGTGGGCTCTCCTTCGCTGGAGGTTTTCAAACAGAGGCTGCTCAGCCGTCAGGAATGTTGTAGCTCTGGATTTCCTGTATTGAGCAGGGGGTTGGACTAGATGACCTCGGAGGTCATTTCCAACTCTAAGATTCTATGATTCTAGGTGGTGCTCAACTCACGCTGAAGCTGACTGATTGTAGCATAGATCATTTTTGAAGGACTATGCCATGGCTGTGATGGTGGTGAAGAAAGTTTTCTTGTAAGGGTATAAGGAGCTGCCTAACTGAGTCAGACCAATGGTCCATCTTAGCCCAGTGTTGTCACAACCTGACACGGATATGTAGGGCCCACACTACTCAGGGCTAGAGCTGCAACGGGTACTAAAATTAGTACCTATGGGTAATGCCTGTATTTTTGGGCACTTGGGCTACCTGAGAACCACTCAGGTGGCCAATGCCTGAAAATGCGAGCATTACCCAGAGAAACTGACAAGCCCCAGCTCAGAGGGCTGCTGAGCCAGCCTGGCTCTGCAGTGCTCCAGCTGGGGCTCATCAATTTCAGAGGCGGACTAGGGATTCCCACACGCAGTGCAGCGCTGTGGCCTGGAAGCCACTTTTGAAACTGAGAAGCGCCAAATAAGAGTGTTCTGTAGCCCGGCTCCACATCAGTCCCAGTCGGGGCTGTCACTTTCAAAGGCCTACCTGCACTTCCCCCAACCCTACAGTATAAGGTGCTTGGGCCGGGTTGATTTGGGCACCGCAGATTTGATCGGGGTGCCTGAATTTTTGGGTGCCGAGTTGCAGCACTACTTAGGGCATCATATGTCAATACCAGCTCCTTGATTTGTACGTATCTTCATAAATATTTCCTTGCAGTTCTGCACACTGCTCTGTCTGCTTTCTTGTACTCTTCCTTTTCTAGTCTTTACTTTTTAATTTTCCTGCTCTTTATTTTTCTAGTATTTTGGACCACTATGTTAGTCTTTGCGTTGTGGAGTTTTCTTCCATTTCTTTTGTCTTCTCATACAGGCACCATGTTTCTTGGGTTATTCAACCTTTGTTCTTTGTTTATATCTGGTTGTGGTTGTTGCAGCTTGAATCACCTTTACCTTGAGCAATGCCGATTTTTCTTCAGATACAGTCTGTGTCCTTCTGCCCCTGACAGTGCCTCAGATTTGTTCCTCAATTCAAGTTGACATTTCTCACAGTAATCTTTAATTTTCAGTTTTGTACTGCTGATTTTCTTTGCTGATTTCTGTAGTCAATCTTCCTCCGTTTTATTTTCACTTTGGCAATACAAGATTGTGTTCATAGCTAACATGTGCTACTTGGTAAGTCATTGACTCTTGGACAGATGACCTTATTCTCATATTTATGCAAATGTGATCAGTCTGTTTATTTTGCTTTCCCATCTGGTGAATTCCATGATTCTTTTTGTACATTATTATGAGGACACAGGGTACTTGCAAAGAACTACTAGGTCAGACACCAAGCACAATACGATAAGTGTCTCAGCATTTTGGTGGATGTTTCCCTATTAGTCTTTCCATCCTGTGATTATCTCATTCTACTTTGGCATTAAAATCACCCAAAGGGTGTGAGTCATGTTTTTTATTCCATTAATCATGTTTTGTAGGCAGTTGTAGAACTCATCTGTCCTCATTGCTATTTTCTTCTACTCTCTGATTTACACTTTTAAGAATCTGGTTTGGACTCTGGTGTATCTGATACACTGCACAGTTGATAGGTCTAAGCTGAAGAGTGATTTTTTTGAAGTCTCTTGTGATGAGTGCTACTCTTGCAGAGTGTATTTTGTCACTGCAACCTAAAAAAGGCAAGATGTTTCTTCTCTTGCTAGAAGCATATGTCTGCACCTCTCAAATCTATTCTCACTGATGTCCCAGATTTGAAGTCCATAGTTGTACATCTCCCTGATGAACTGGGAGGGCTTTTGTGAGTAAAATATTGTTGTCATGTCCCAGTAACCAACTTTGAGGAGTTTCCTTGCTGCCAGCCAGGAATTTTCATGAGCAGCCTTCATGCGTCAAGAGGGGTTTAGAAGTGTTCTCTGCTGAGTGACCACTTTTTACAGAATGATACCCTGGTTTGGATTCAGTGGGATTTTACAAGACTAAGTGGTTAGCTGTAACTTTATCCAGGTTTGAGACCATCAACTGCACCATTCATTATATAAGAATGTCACTTAAAATCACTCGTATTTTAATGCTGATGTTTGCATTTAAAGGTAGAAAGTCAAGTAGCAGGTTTTCAAAACAGTTTTCTTGCTTTCCATAGATTTTAATATTTTCTTAGGGAAATAAATGTTTCATTTAAGCATCTGTCAGTTTTGTCCTCCCCTTAATTATTGATTCTCTCCTCACACTCCCATTCCTTCTGCAAAAGTCAACATGGCAGTGAATTATTTGCTTGGGCTTTGTTAAAAACTTCATTAGTGATGCTACCTAGTTCTGGGAATAGGAGATCTTTATTACATCCTTGTGCTGAAAGAATAGCAATTGATGCATCACCAGAACAGTTGGGAGGGGTATCATGCATCAACCGGAGTTGATCATGCATCAGCCGGAGTGAGTCTTCTCAGGTTACGTGCCCCCAATTGAGGCTAGTCCAAGCAGAATCTTATTAAAAGTCCTTTATTCACCCAGTATCCACACACGGGCTCTTTTCACACAGACACTCTAACACTGATAAAATGGATGTTACATTTTATCACACATGTTGCAGGGCACCCATAGAGCACACCTGAAACCCTGCAACATGTATAATAAAATGCAACACCCATTTTATCAGTGTTAGCATGTCTGTGTGAAAAGGGCCACAGTCTTTCACTATACAGTACATATGCAGCTAGTCCATTCCTGTGGGTCTCTTCCTCTAGCCATGCACAAAACCCTCCTGCAGCCCAACATACACAGACTCCATAGATACCTTCTCTTTGTTCAGGCCTCCCTGGCCAGCACAGTCCCTCATGTAGCCAGTTAAGAGGCAGAGCCCTCCCTGGCTCCTCTCACCCAAAGCCATCTACCTACTGATCTCCAGGCTCAGCTTTCTAGGCTTAGGGCTTGCCAAGCCACACCCACCCCAGCATGCCCCCGTTAGTCACTTGGTTGCCTGGCTCTGGGCTAGTTCAGCTGAGGCATATTAGGGCGCTATCCTGGGCTGCCTCAGTGCCTGTGTCTCCCAGGCCAGCGCTAACCCTCCTTAAAGGGCCAAGCTCCCTTACACAGCCTGCCCCTATTTAGTTAGTTGACACGACGGTGGGACCTGGCAGAGGTGTGCGGGACCACTCTTGTGTGGTTCTGTTTCTTCCTGTCAGGGAGGTCCCAGAGAGTGGTGATGGGTGATGGCCTGTCCTCCTTTCGGGACCTCCCCTGTGGGGTCCCACAAGGTTCTGTTCTGTCGCCCCTCTTGTTCAATGTGTATATGAGGCCACTGGGCAAGTTCATTTGGAGGTTTGTGGTGAAGTGCCATCAGTATGCTGATGACACTCAGCTCTACCTCTCTTTTTCATCCAACCAAGGCCCTGCAGTCTCTGCTTACCTCATGCCTGGTTGCTGTCTAGGACTGGGTGAGGATGAGCTGATTGAAGATGCTCCAGACAAGACTGAGGTGGTAATGGTTGGCTGGCCTTGTAATCTGGAGGGGATTGGGATTCCTGTTATTGACAGAGTCCAGCCCCCTCTGGTCAGTCAGGTTCACAGCCTTAGAGTGCTTCGGACCCCCTGTTGTCCCTGGATTGCCAGGTTGCAGCGGTGGCCAGCCAAGGAGCACTTGTCACCATCTGGTGCGAAGGCTGCAGCCTTTTCTTTCTGATTTGGATCTGGCCACTATCATCCATGCTTTCATCACCTCGAGGCTAGACTACTGCAATGCACTCTACGTGGGGATACCCTTAGTGGCTATTTGAAATCTGCAGCTGGTGCAGAATGCAGTGGCCCACCTCCTTTCAGGGACGAGGCGCCAGAAGCACATTACACTGGTGCTCCGAAGTTAAATGGTCTGGTCCCCACATATCTGAGAGATCGTCTGTCCTTCCATGCCCCATTGCGGCCCCTTCAGTCGTCTGGGAGCGCCTCCCTGTGGGTACCATGTGTTAGTCTAGTTCGTACAGTTAGGGCTCTAAGGGAGATGTACTTGGTTGCTGCTGCAATGCTATGCAACTCCCTTCCCCCAGAGTTTCATTTGAGTCCAAGCCTGGACATCTTCCAGAGGTGGTGTAAGACCTTTCTCTTTTTTAAGGCATTTGGTGGGCAGGGATATGGGGTTTTTGGGGTAGGTGTGTGAGGAGGTTGTTAGGGAGGGTTTTGTGGGGTTGTGGTGGAGTTAGGGAGGGGGGAGGGAAAAGGTTGGGCCTTTGGGTTTTTTATGCTGTTTTATATGTGATGTTTTTATCCATTTTATAAGCCACCCTGAGCCATGTGGGAAGGGTGAGATAAAAATTGAAATAAATAAATAAATAAATGCCTCCACCAACTAACCAATGTTGCACAAGTATCACTGAAGGCTACTTTTGGCCTGTAGGAACTTAGGTACTGCTGACAATATACTCAAGAAAGAATTGGAGGATATCACCTCTTAGACCTCTGTTTAAGTTGCACAGCTAGCAGTTGGGAAAATATTGATATATAAAATTAAAGGGACAAATCACCTTTTCTGATATCTTTTTTAGAGATGACTTTCAGAGTGCATCCAGCATAGCTGTTTATGAAATCTAAATAAACATGAAAAAGATATATCTTAATCTAGTAGAATACCTTAAAACAACCCATTTCAAAATTGTTCTCCCCTTAATAAATGTTAAGAGCAGAATATAAATCTCTGTGTTTCCTTTATACAAAATCAGATGGCACGATCAAAAGAGCAGAAAATTCCTTTTATTTTATTATTTTAAGTAGAAAATGTTGGTGTTATTGCTTAGCACATATTTGGGACTAAGACTGTTTAACTTGTCTTTTTATATTATCTTGGATTTAATATAGTATTAATGAGAATAAATTAGCATTTGCACTAGAGCTGAAATGAGTAGTGAATTTATTACTTATGAGTAATACCTTAATTTTCAGACACCTTTGGGTACTTTACTTTAACTTTAATCAAAACATATAACCTGGCCCTTCCTGCCCAATGGCAGCTCGGGGCAGCATACAGAAAAACATAATGCAAAGCACAAAATACAATAATACA
The DNA here is from genome assembly GCA_003113815.1 of Sphenodon punctatus. Classification (NCBI taxonomy): domain Eukaryota; kingdom Metazoa; phylum Chordata; class Lepidosauria; order Sphenodontia; family Sphenodontidae; genus Sphenodon; species Sphenodon punctatus. The sequence continues at coordinate 5,631,352 of QEPC01001717.1, read as the reverse complement.
ATAAAAACTATTGAACTATAAAAACTATTAAAATACAGTAGAAAGGCTCGAATAACCCAAACCCCAAATCCAAAACAGAAAAAGACACCCCCTCATCCACGAACTGTCTCCCTCACCAAACGCCTGGCGAAACAACCAGGTCTTTCATTGTCTGCGGAAGGAGGGAAGATCCGGAGAGAGGCATACCTCTACTGGGAGGGAGTTCCACAGCCAAGGTGTGGCCACCAAGAATGCCCTCTCAAAGGTTGCCCCTGGGACACCCAGGGAACTTCCAAGATGGCATCCCCAGCAGACTGCAGGGGTCAATCCAAGATCTGAGGGGAGAGGCGGTCCCACAGGACCCAGGTCATATAGGTCTTTAAAGGTAATAACCAACACCTTAAATCTGACCCAGAAGACTATAGGCAGCCAGTGCAGCAACTGGAACACCCATGTTATGTGCTCATGGTGGCTCATCAATCTTAGGAGGCGGGCCACTGCATTCTGCACAAGCTGAAGTCTCCGGGTCGTCACTAAGGGTATCCCCATGTAGTGTGTGTTGCAGTAGCGCAATCTCAAGGTGATGAATGCATGGATGACGGTGGCCAGATCAGAGTCTGAGCTATAGGGTCAAAGACGGCGAGCCAGACGTAATTTACAATACACGCCACAGCTGCCACCTGGGCATCCAGGTGGAGCTGTGAATCGATGATGGGGTACCTGAGCCATACTTACGTATCAATTTTGGATTTTAAATGGGAGGGGGAGTGTGTGTAAATGCCTACCAGCTGATAGTGGGTGTCTTGGGCAGAATAGAACCTAGGACCCTAGGCACAGCTGCCCTAAGACGGAACTGCTGAGCCGCACTGGAAGGGCCCCTTCAGGGCAGTAACTGTAAGCTTTTTATATGACCAATATGCAATGCCCATCTCCATAACCAAAGTAGATTGGGGGACTAGTAGTTGCTCAAGTAGCTCTGCTAGTACAGAGCTAGAATAGAGAGCTAGTTAGAGACCTAGAATTGCATATTGGTCACCTAAAAAGCTCAGGTTATTTGGGCACTCTGCTGGTAGAGTGCTGGAAAGTAAATAGGAAGGTTGGAGGTTCTAGGCTGCTGCAGGCAAAAAAATAATAATTTAAACATCAGAAAATCCACTACATACAGGGAGAAAAGCCCCATGTTAGCAAAGGATATTGGAAAGTCATAGGTTCAAGGCTACATCAAGTAAAAGAGAATAGTATATACGCATCAGGGAATTCACCACACAAGAGGAAAACGCTATACAATTGTTTCCCCAAAGTACACTTACAAATACAAGAAATCACACCTTTAGCTTACCATACAGTCCAGGCCTGAACCTTTGACTTAGTTATTTTTATTTATTTATTTATTTTGCGAATATATATCCTGCTCTCTCCCGCCACAGGCAGCCCAGAGCGGCTAACAACCTATATATAAATATAATATAAAAACAATTCAATGCTATAAAATATAATCAATCATACAAAAAACCCCACTCCACCCTCCCCACCCCACCCCTCTCCCTCACCAAATGCCAGACGGAACAGCCACGTCTTGCAATTCCTACGGAAGGCCGGGAGGTCCGGGGCTAAACATGCCCCCACCGGGAGGGAATTCCAGAGGTGCAGCACAGCCACCAAGAATGCCCTGTTCTGTGTGCCCCCCCCCCCCCCGGGAAACCCAGGGGACCTCCAACAAGGCACTCCCGGACGACCGCAGGGGCCATTCTAGAACCCGGGGGGTGAGGCGGTCTCACAGATAAGCAGGGCCCAGACCGTATAAGGCTTTATAGGTTAACACACCAACACTTTGAATTGTGCCCGGAAGACTATTGGCAGCCAGTGCAGAGATTGGAGCACTGGGGTAATGTGCTCCTGGCAACCCAACCACACCAGTAGCCAGGCTGCTGCATTCTGCACTAGCTGCAGCTTCTAAGCCGTTACCAGTCCCCTGTGGCCTGTTCTACAACCAGAACTACAGGAGAAAGGGCTCACTGCAGTGTTTTGTTCAGTCAGCATGAGAAGGACAATGCATAATGCCCAACAAACTAGATAGCTGTTCGTAAGGCTGTTGTTACAGGTGCAGTTGTGGTGTGGTTGGGTAGCTAAGCTTTGTGGCTGCTGTTCCAGGAGTCATGGGTTCTAGTTGTCACTGTGTTTCCTTGTTATCTTTTTTAACAAAAAGTACTCTCGGCTCCTATTGACTCTAATGGATTCAGGATGCAACTTGATTATTAAAAACTAAAAGCCACTAACAGAGGGGCTTTTCTTCTCTATCTGATGGATTCTCTGATGTGTGTATATATAGAGTTTCTTTGCCTATAGCAGCCTGCAACCCCAATCTTCCCATTTACTTTCCAGTGCTCTACCAGTTACCAGTTACCTGAGCAGCTTCTAGTTCTCCCGATCTGCCTTGGTCACGGAGATGGGCATTGCATATTGGTCATGTAAAGAACTTGAAGTTAGAGCCTTAAAAGAGCCCTTCTGGTGTGGCTTTAGCATCTCTGCTTTTGTTCAGTTGTGCCTAGGGTCCTAGGTTCTGCTTCACTCTCTGTCTCCCCAAGTCCCCTTCCATTAGTTGACTTATAAAATTAGTGGACATTTACTTATGTACACACACACACACCATTTTAAATCTAAAATGGGTACTCATTGAATACCAAGCAAGTAGTGCCTATTACTTAGTTTACAAATGGCAGATGGAATAGTGCATATTCAATAGGGATGGGAAATCGTATTTAAAAATTGCTATCGGTTCAATATCAGACAGACTAATCTTCAATTCGGATTTAAATTGTATTAATTGGAATTGGATTCCAACCAATATGGTTTAAAACCATGTGTCTGCCCCCAGCTTTGCCTCCCTTGGACGTCTGTCCGGCCAGGGTGCTGAGCAGGGGCCATGGGGAGGCAGAGCTGGGGGTAGATGGGACGGGCAGTGGTGGGGAGCAGTGGTAGGGGGGCCTGATGGGTGGGGAGGGGGTAGTTTGCACTTACCTTTTCTTTCTAGGCACTGGTGACCTGAGCAGTACCCAGTGCAGCTGTCTCAGGGCCATGCCAGGAAGAAATGAAGCCAAAAAAGGCAATTTGCATGCGTAAAATGGCCACCATGGCCGTTCTGCACATGTGCAGCCATTTTCCAAAATGCTGCCGGTAGCGTCGGTGCCATTTTGGAAAGGGGCATCCGGTCTGCACATGCGCAGAACGACCATGGTGGCCATTTGCACATGTGCGTTGCTTTTGGGGGATTAGGTTCTTCCTGGCACGGCCCTGGTCACTGGAGCCTAGGAAGAAAAGGTAAGTAAGTACAAACTACCCGCCTCCCCTGGGCCCCTGCCAGTGCCTGGTGCCAGCCTCCTCTGGAATCCTACTCTGTCCGCTTGTCCCAGCAGCGCTTCTGTCACAGGCGCTGAAACAGGCAGGACGCAAGCAGGGTTCCGGGGAAGGCCGGTTCTAGGCAGGGAGTCTGGGGGAGGCAGAGCTGGTGACAGCTCCAAGGACTCTCTGGGAAATCCAATGGGAGACTGGATCCCCCATCTCAAATCGGATCAGTCCTGTTCGCACAAAAATCAGGTGAACAGGATTGATCCAATACCGATCTTCCCATCCCTAGAATGGGTGTATTGTCTTGAAGAATACTCATTTCAGCTGTAATTTGCACAGCAAGTAGGTTGTTCAGTGTAGTCTTGTCAGGAAGTATATTTACCATCCTGTGGGTAATTTTTCATACTGAATCAGGATAACAAGTCATAGTTTCAAATAGATAATTCTTTGAAGTTACATAATAAGGTTATAGTTGAAATTTTAGTAATTTCTCTTTTGATGTTACTTCATACAAACCAATTGAATCTGAAGTGCTATTAATCTTGAGATGAGCACATAGAGTAGAACTGTTTAAAAATCCAAGGAGACAAAACTAGCAGGAGAAAGAAAAGAGGAAGCAGTAAAAATGTTTGTCTTATATTAGACTTTAATTTTTTTCCTCATCTAAGATGCTTTCTTTGGTGTAGCCGAGTAGTTGTGATGTATTTTGAAGACTCTTTAAGTAATTGCTGCCCTTATGAAAATGTGTTACTGATGTGGCAAGTTTTGAAACATTGCTGACTGGAAAATCACACCAATTTGCTAGAAATATCACTTTTCCATCATTAGCTTAGTAATGTTTGGGTTCCCTCCCCTCCCATAAAACTGTGTTTTCCTAATAAAACTGACCTGTCTAACCTGCTCTGCACAGAGCATATATTAATCTAAATGTAGAGTTTCTGCTACTGTTTATTATTGGAACATGTCACTTTTGCAAATCTTTCGCACAACAAGAGAGAGCGGTATTTTAAGATTTTTTTAAAAACAGATTGTAAGAATGACACTTGTGTCATTTCCTAACCTAAATCTGAGTTTTGTCACAGTGGTCTTGATTACAAACCCCAGTGTACCTGGCTTATGTGTGCGTGTGTGGCTTACATGCAGACCATAGTCCTGCCTGCACGGGCGCATGTGCAATCTGCATGGGGGTTGCACATGAGATGCGTGCACGCTGTTTGTGCGGCGCATGGGGTTTGGGATCGAGCCCAGTGATGCTCCCCAATATGTATCCCCACTGGATAATAAGATTTTTTAAAACAAACTGAGTTACAGGCACGTAAAGTACTCAAGAGTTAAATTAAAATGCATTTGTCACTTGTCACCATTATGCTAACCTATTATGGCACATGAACAGATCACCCACTGCTCAGAGAAACCTGACAGAGAAGTATATTATCTACAGTCACTAAACTTGACATAGGGTGTTAAAGGAGTGGAATTTTAGCCTTAAGTCAGTATTTTTTCTCACATGGATTTAGGTTTTAAAATATTGAATAAGAGGTGGTGAATTAAATACCATGATTTTTTTTTTCAATGAAACCATGGAATGGGAAAAGGGAAGAAATATAGCAAGTAGTTTTTTACACACAAACTTCATGAACACACAAACTTCATGCAAAAGGCATATTATGCTGATAACCCTGACATTATACAACCAGGATGAAATTCTGGTTTATTAAAGCCAATGGGTAAAAACAGACATGCATGTAACTCTGCTTTAACATTTCTTATGCATATTGCAGGTCTGCATTGGCAGCCTATGCAGCCCTGCAACATGCATAAGAAATGTTAAAGCGGAGTTAAGGTGCATGTCTGTTTTAACCCAATGACAAACTTCTCATTGATTTCGATGTGAGTATCACCTATTTCTGACATCGGTGGTAGTTTGATGTATTGGGTCTAATGTTTATGCACCCATTCAAGAGAGCAATTAAGCATGTGCCTACATCCATTTGTATTCAAGACAGTTCTTAAATTGAAAAGCATTCAAAATCTTCCAGTGTTTGGCATAGTTTATTATGCTTTCTGTTTAAATTCCAGCACAATAACAATCACGTAGAGATTAATGTTTAAAGACCATCCTTTTCTCTCGGAAACTGTAAAGAGTTAAATGTAAAGAATGCAGTGTGTGCAAGAGAAAAAATGAGGGATTCAAATTCCAGAGGTGTTACATTTCCTTTGTTGGCATTAGTAACTCTTTACACAGTATATATAGTGATAGCTAAAACTTTCCATTTACAGTCTGTAGTGTTTTAACAGAATTGTGTGGCATGTATATCATAGGACACAGGCAAAAGATTGTTGGGAAATGATTTTAAGTAGACCAAGTTATATTCATTTTAAGCAAGTTGCTTACTTGCCGTTTCCAAAGTGTGTTAACCATAACACAATTATGGGCAAATCAATAATGTATTTAACGTTTTTATTTGCTGAGAAAGTTTATACTTTGGACTCCTATTTTGAAAGATTTTACTTGCAGCATGATGGGGAGGGTGGAGGATATGCTAATATGTAGCTATATTATGCTGCAATATTTCCCAGGAATGCACTAGTGTTGCTTCCAGGCGAAATGCTTTTTTTCTGGTGGGGGGGAGAAGGGGAAGAGAAAGAAAAAGAAGGAAAAAACCCAACCCTATGACAAGATAAAAACTACCAGAGAAGCACAGAAACTTACCTTACACAGACAGTGCACTCCCCACTCTGAAGTGAGCAGGTAGTGTGTCATTTGTTAGATTGTCCCATCTCCCAGAGGCTGGGAAAGGCAAGAGCACCCCACCTCCCTTGCCACTTGCAATCCTGAAATGAAAATCAGAAGAAAGTGAACAGGTCCATTTGTTTTCTTTCATCAGAGACTCATTGCGACCCTCCAAGCTGCAAGGGCAGCCCCACGTAGAGCGCATTGCAATAGTCTCGAGGTGATAAATGCATGGAACGTGACAGTGAATGGCAGAAATGAACTGGAACAGTGAAATGGCAGAAATGACAGTTGATGAATGTGACAGTGAATGGCAGAAATGAACTGGAATTTGAATAAAATGTCAAGGAGAAAGTTGTCATCAGTACTTCCAAAAATAGCAGAGAATCGAGAATAGGAATGCATCAAAAATTTGTGAACTACCTAGGATTTCCAACTTAATTTTTTCCTTGCTTCTGATTAGTTAATTCAGTCACTAGCACACATGATAATAAAATTAAATAGTAACAGTATAACAACAAACAATACACTGCACTTCTATAGCACTTATCTGAGGTTCTTCTATGTATTCTGAATCAGAAGCACAGAAACGTTAGTGAACTCCCCATGGAAATGCTTAATTTTACCAGAGTATGCCCAGTCTTTGCTTACTAGCTATGCAGACAGGACTGCTCCTAAGGACTCTGACCGTAGTACAGACAGGTGCACAACCTGCCTTTCCTCACACTTCTCTTACTCCATGCCTCACACCACAACCAAGAAGGGTTATGGCAGACCGGAGTGGAGGATAGTTGTGGAGCTACATTTTCCTGACCACACTGAGCTCTGCATTGCCCATGTCATGTTTATCGGTCTTCACATTGGGAAGAATCATGGAAATGTTAACAGAAGATGAAGTAGGGACCAACTGCTCCCTTTCCCTAAGAAAAGATGTGCCCCCTTCTGGGGAACAGTGGGACTGGGATGGGGCTCGGAACAATAAATGTTCAGCAAATTCCACATAGGCAGGTAAAGTAATTACTCTATGCAGCATAGTCATCTTGGGAACCAACATATTTCTGATTGAAAATTAATGCGTGGGTTAAGGTTCTTTACTCTTTTCTTCAGTTACCAACACTCTTCAACAAATTTCTGTTGGTACCAATGAAAGTTCCACAGGAGTCCTTGAGAACAGAATTTGGCCTGCTGTGACTAGACTAATAAAACAGTTCTGTATTGATTCTCATTTGCAACAATAGAGTAGAAGTATCATCTAAAACAACATTAAATTCTTCAGGAATTGATAGCACCACCAGAGACGTACTAGTGTGGCAAACCACTGGTTCGCTCTGACCCCATTCCCAATTATTTTTCTTCAAGGACTGAGGAATTACTCCTTTCTGTTTACAGGTCTAATTACGACAACATCAAGAAAACTAGACCGAGAGCAGCAAGCTGAGCACATACTGGAGGTAAGGTAGTTCCTTTTTATTTCTAAATTCTAACAATTGTCAAGACGCTTAAGCCAGGGATTCACAAGGATAAATGTTTACCATACTTGATATTCCACATAATAAGCAGAGGGAACAGAATTCAAGAAAGTATCTTGGTATTCTGTGGATTCCGCCTTTAAAACAAGCCCTCTAAGAATAACATGTGACATCAGTCTTTTCTAAAAAAGACATAAGACAGAACTAATGTGCAGGCTGATTTTTTTTAAAAACTCTAAATTGGGATTGTGTGTTTCTTCCAAATATGGCTACATATCAGAGACTTTGCAATGGAAAGAGTTTGCCATTTTTGTTCTCTGTAAAGCTGGGAATAGCTGTTTTATTGGTGCTTCTATACACTGTTGGTGTTAACAAATGAGACAATAGCCCATACCAGGTGGGTGTCCACCTGCCTGTCTATTAGGTGTTCACTCCCTCCCCCACCAGCCACAGGGTCATCATCCACCAGCCACACAGTCCCCACTCAGGATGGGTGTTAACCAGGGCCAGACTTAGGGTGTTTTCACACGACACTCTCCACCCTCCTCCCACCCACTATACATGTTACAGGGCACCCATAGGGCAACACTGCAGCCCTTCTGCTACCTGCTGCTGCAGCAGCTTGAAGAGCTGAAGTGTGCACGGGGTAGCTGGCCACCATGCTGTGGGCCACCCAGCCTGCTCTCTCCCCGCCCGCCTGCTCACTCGCTTGCTCCCTGCCCAGCCCTCCTGCTCCTCCAGCCTGCCCCCCACCCATTTACTGGCTCCCTGGCCTGTCCCCAGCCTGCCCCCCACCCACTTGTTTGCTCACTTACCCTCCCCCAGTCCAGTCAGCCAGGGGTGTGTGCCAGGGGTGCCAGGCTGTTTTTCTGGGAAGCAGCTGATGATGCCTCCCACTTTGGGTGAGTAGGACTTTTTAAATTATTATTTTATGTTTTTCAATTTAATTTTATTTTTTATTTTCTTTATTTGGGAGCCTGGTGTGTCTCCGGGGGGCATGGCTTCGGGGGGCAGCCGCCTCAGAAGCACCTAGGAACGCAAAAATCCTGTGTCCAGCCCTGGCGTTGACAAGCATGATGCTTAGGTCGGACCTGGCTTCCACAGGTGTGCAGGCGTCACCAGATGTTGACCTGGAAATGCCCTATGCCGTGTCAGTCTGCACTCTCCCATCAAATCACTCTTAAAACCCACATCTTTCCATCAGGGTGCCTCCTTCTCACCCCCTATATAAATAGTAAGTAATAATGATCTGGACCCTATCTTTACTTTCCCGTCCTGAGCTCGTCCCTCAAGGACCCCCACCCACAACTCTGTCTGGCTTGAAGAGCCTGCAAAAGGGTAACGTTTCCCCACCCCTGGTATAAAGAGCTTTGTGCATTGTGACTGATATTTAGCTGGCCTCTAGGCATTTCCACTAAAATACAAAGTTGTCAACTGAGCAAACTTGAGACACAAGTTTGGAACCGCCACAGTACCATTTTTAGATTATTCATGTAATAATATTGCATAAGTATCTTTGTATAGATTGCAAAATAAGCTCTATGCAAATGATAAAGAATTCACTGATTGCTTTTTTATTTTTGGTTGTGGATATTGCCTACTCTTTCTCCTTTTTTTGCCTTCTTCTTAACCAGGACTTAGGGGGGGACCCCGGGTCAAGTCTTGCCTTAACCAGAAACTCACTGGGTGACCTTGGACCAGTCACACTGTCCTCTTGGCCTAACCTCCTCATAGGGTTGGTGTGAAGATTAAAAAGTTGTGTTATATGTAAAGCCCTCGGAGTGCCATGGCAGGGAGATGCTATATGTAAACAACAAAATATTATAATCAATGAAACTTTAAATTAGGCTTGCACAATACCAAAGAGAAATTTTAAATCATTTCACTATAATAAAAGCTGAAATATTTCAAGTAGTCATTTCCCAGTCATTTGTTAGTTTTATGGTGATACTTTTTAAAATAGGTTGGGAAGAGACCCAGGAATTCACAGAATGGTGGCAGTATTATAAGCAGCTTGAGCCAAATGCTGTGCATCTGGCTAATTAATTGAACATTAAAGTGTTGACCAGATGGGCTGGGGGTTTATTCCTTGTTTGCTATTAAAATTGATCTTAGATTTCACTCCTGTTTGTATAGTAACAAATATAAATATGCTCCATTCTGTTCATTTTGTAACGTTTCCCTGTTGTTGTTTTTCTAGGAAGTATTAAATGGTTGTTTTGCTTTGAAGTGTATCTTATTTAATTTGGGTTGTCTTTATGTCAGCCCCATGTATTTTAGCATTTTGTTTCTGTTTTGCCTGCCTTATTACATAAAGCAACAATCTCAGGTCAGAATTCACTTTAATTATTATGGTCACAATCCAGCTGCATTGAAGACAATGGAAGTTTAACTAATGACTGCAGTAGGAGCTGCAGTGTTTTTATAAACTTGTTAGCGCCACAGTATGAAGCTAAAACCTACATGGCTTTCAAATAAAATGTGTCTGTTACCCTTTTTGCATCTTTAGCATTGCAGGTCTCATGATTTTATCATGAGACTCCTAATATTTGGTATTTTGCTTAATGCCTCAACTGCTGGAGGTATGTTATGACCAAAAAATCCTAATTTTCATTAACATTTATAAAAAGGCAAGTTTCTAGTCCTTAAGGTTTCAGAGGGAAGGTTTACAATATGATGACTATGGGTATCTGATGGGCTTGTCGCCCGCCATGTCTAAACCCACCCTGAGGTGAGAGCATTCACCCAGGGTGGGGTAAGCCCTGCTGCCGAACAAGTTAGAAGTCTCTTCTAAAACAACAGTGTTTTTATAAACTTGTTCAGGCGCCTGGGGCTGGGGAGAGGGCAGGGGACGTCCAGACGTGGGTCTGCATGGCCCCGCCCCCTGCGCTTCTCAGCGCGGCCCCGCCTCCTCCCTGATGAGTGGGTGTGATGACGTATCAGGCCGCTGTGACCGCCCAGAACCACTCCAGCCACGGGCTGGGGTTAGGTGGAGTGCGCCATCAGACGTGATGGCCCGCTCTACCACAGCCTGGGGTCGCCTACCCTGGACTGTGGCAGGCCTTACCATGGGATCTGTGCTGGTTGGGAGCCCAGCAGATATCCCATGGTAACCCTGCCACGGTTCAGGGTAATGTCTGACCCAGCCCATGGGGAACATCTGGTGGGGCCGGATCAGATGTGACACCCCTCCCATGGACACGCTGGGGTAAGCGTGACCACGGGCCGGAGTGTCACAGCTGAAAACACCCTATAGCATAAAGGCTGAGAAGCAAGTACAAAGAAATCCACAATCACTGTATTTTTTGAAAAAAACTCAAGATTTTTAGAACAGCTCTATAATTTCAGGATTAATGTTGCTGGCAACACAGTAGCTTATTTTATTGAGCAAAGGCAGTGTTAATTTCTGTGTAAGCATGTTGCTTATTTCATACACCTAGGCACTTCTCACTCTTTTTCCAGCATGAATTCTTCATGTCCATGTGGTGCTTTAGAAAACTTATGTGGATTCTTTTCTATTAATCCTCTTAAGCGGAAATGTTCCATCATGGTATATTTTCTGTTGTCCAATATATTTGCTCTCTGTTAAGAAATTAAAGTGTTTAAGATGCATAATTTTATTTATACTTCACATACATACATTGTTTGCTTGTAGTTCCATTACAGTGGCTAAAACAGAAATTCCTTACTATGTTGATGCAAAGAGCTCAGTTTGTTTGATTTTTCTCCTCTTCCTCAGTCCTCTTTAAAGCTTACAATGGGTGTTTTCAAAGATGATGACACCACAGGTGGCCATGCCTTAATCTGCATGGCCACCGGCGGTGCACATTCGATCCTGCCCGCCAAATGTGTCTGTGGTTCTCCCCGGGCTCTCCCTGGATTGTGGCAGGATTTACCCCGTGCTGTGACTTGGGCTCCCTGCCAAATCATAGCGCAGGCTAAACTCTTCCGTGGCCCGGGGAAGCCATCCCTACAGCAGGGTAGAGCGGGCCGTCACATGTTATGGCCCGCTATACCTGACTCCAGCCCAGGGCCGGAGCTTATGTGTCCATCAGGGAGGTGGGCAGGCTGCGTTCAGCAGTGGGGGGTCAGGGCTGTGTGGGCTATGTTCACACGTTGCCCCACCCTCTCCCCACCCCGGACCATCAGCAGATCTGTTCGGCGGCCAGGCCACATCCTGCATCAGGGTGAGGGCCCTAACAAGGTTCTCACAGGGAAAGACTTCCTCCTTTCTTCCCGTATTGCCCAGACATGTGCACAGTTAAAGTGCTTCTGGGAAACACTTTTGCCCAAAATGTGTTGGCAGAGACACATTGGAGTTTCTGTTTTAGTTTTGGTTGATTGGGTTTTTGCATTCCTCTGGTGCATTGAGCATGTATACATTAAGATTAGGTTATTGTATCCCACGCTATCCATTTCCTGTGATTATAGCAGGGCAAGCTGTGGCAACCTTGAGCTATTCCTCTCTTATTCTACCTATTAAAAAAGGTCAAGTGTCATAAAGAGAAAGAATACAAAGACAAAGAGGGAGAATCAAGGAGAAAGAGAATGGAGAGGAAGGAAAAAAAGAACAGTAGAAGAGAGGAGATAACATACAAGAGGGAAATAATGCTGATTTGGCTTGCTTCTATGAAAATATTTTTGTGTTTGTGTGTCCTGTAGAAGAAGCAAAAGGCAGAAAACTGAACACGTGGAAAATGGATAATTATAAAATGGATAGTGAAACTTAGAGAAGAGAGTGAGGGGGAAACAAATAAACGGGGAAAGGAAAATAGCTCATAAAATATCTGTTTTATTGGAAATCAATACATTTTGATAGTGTATGTGTTAGGATATAATTTAGAAACAACTGAAGGGATGTGGAGCCAACTGGTGATGGCAGAAAGTTTATTTGATTTTAAAGGTATTAGATATGCAAGTAGTTTAATAGGTCAGGTGTTGTTTTATGTATGTTTGCCTCATTAGCAGCTGTGTTCCCCCCCCCCCCAAATTTCCAAAACTGTTAAGCATTGTGTAATAATTTGTAGGTATCATATATGAACACGGCCTGATTTTGTAGCTTTAATGTTTTTAAAGATAAAGGACAGACAGACAGAGATAAATCAATTACAAACTTAATTAAAACAAATAAAATTGAACAAGCATTTTACATACATTAATTTCACAGTAAGGTAATTTTATTAGTTCGTGACCATAGGTCATTGCACAAAAAACATTTAGAAGAAAATACAACAGGTAAAAACAAATTAAGAGAGTCAGCAAATACAAAATAGGTAAACATTCATAGGACCATGAACCTATGGTCAGTAAACCTATACGAGGGCTAACGACTAAATAAAAGGTGAACCAACACTCATAATCTGATATCGGAGCCTAGTAAGCTAACGTACTCAATTTTTTGTTGAGGGCTTGTTGTAACCAATCCAATATGAGCCTGTTATAAAAATCAGTATCAATATCCCCAGGAGCCAGCACAACAGAATCATCCCAATAAATAGGTTAGACGTTTGCTAAGCTGGAACGCCAGTTTAGCAAGATCATGCAGCATCTCGGGGATATTGGTCTGCGTACAAGATTGAAGCAACTGTTCAGGCGAAGAATAAGGCCGCCCAGCAAGCCAGGGAGCAAGGTAGAATTCCCTCCAATTCGAGGTCAGAGTACAAGTAAATAGTAGATGTAATAAGTCCTCGATTTGACCAGAATTACAGGGACAAATCCTGTCTCCATAAGGAATACCGTCATGTCTCCCTTGTAACACCTTTGTGGGGAGAAGGTCGAATCGTAATAATGTCAGCGGTCTGTGGAGTTTGGGATCATCTATCAGCTTTAGATAAGTCTCACAGCCTGAGGAGCATTTAAACAGTTTGTAAAAAGGGGCGCATCTAAGCACCTGGATTGCCCCAAGATCGCACTGTATGGTTTGATCCTCAAGTTGCTTCCCACTGACCAGCCCTTTTTTATTAATTGGAAGGGCCTTGAGCATATCTGGCATTAATTCTAAATCCTGTAAATGGTTCAGAACTCTACTTAACCATAAAGTAGGGGTGGACCAAGTGTTGGCTTCCTCAAGGCACAAGCGCGGAAGTCTATCCTCTGTCATATCACTCGCTCTTAACCAATAAACCAGAGGGTTAACGAGCAACTTAGTTCTCAGCGGTCTAGTTCCTGTCTCAAGATGTAAAAGGCAAGCTGGAGTGCCCTTAGGGACCCCCAAAAGAACTCTCAAAAACAATTTTGCAGAGACTCAAAGGTATCGGGAGCAAAATGGCCCCATAATTCTGCACCAAACAAAGAACAAGGCTTAGATTTTGAGTCAAAAGAGTTTCAATGCCGGTGGAATAGAGCGTCCCCCATGAAGTCTCCAAAACCGTAAAAGGGCTAGCAGTACTTGTCGCATTTTTAGCCTGGCAGCCTCAATATGAGACTTCAGGAAGCAGAAGAATTAAAAAGCAGCCCTAAATATCGATACGAAGGCACCTGCTCCAGCCTTGTCCCATCAAGTAGCCAACTAAAATTAGTGCAGCGCCTGCCCGCAACCACAACTTTAGATTTTTCATAGTTAATTGACAGATACGACTGTTTGCAAAATTGCCCGGCAGCCACAAGCATCCTACGCATCCCCAGGATGGAGCGTGAAAGAAGCACCATATCATCCGCATATAAGAGGATAGATATTGGTCTAGACCCGATCTTAGCTGGGAGTAATTTCACAGTAAAAAAACAAGCCTTTTAAAATACATAGCAATTTTTCTACAAATACATCACTCTTGTACTAACAGAAGAGAACACCACCTCCAGAACAACAGAAACAAGCCAGTATTGGAAAGTCAACATGCTTAATTCGCAAGCAAAATTCCCCTTACTACTTGGAATTACATAATTTACTACTTATTTTACCAGTTACATACAAATAACTTCCTAGTGCAGATAAGACAAAAGGGGAACCATTTTGCAATAGCCAAATTGTCTTTTCTTTAGCCAACCAGTATGGAAGCTTTGAAGTTACTGAGTCCAGGTACTGTTTCCTTATTTCTGCATAAAGCGGAAAATACTATAATAAGTTAATCGTGTTCTCCACAGCACCCTGATGGTATAGGCATTCTCTCTCATCTGCCTCTAAGGACTTCTGTGTCCAATAGATCAAAACATAATTTGGTGATTAAGGAGCTGTCTAACCGAGTCAGACCAATGGTCCACCTTAGCCCAGTATTGTCACAACTTGACATGGCAGCAGGGTTTGAAATCCGGCTCTCCAGGGTCTCTGGCAAAGGCTTCACCCAGGTGTGCTACTAGAGATCCTGAATCTGAGATGCCAGGGATTGAACTTGGGACCTTAAACATAAAAAGCATGCACTCTACTACCTGAGCCACAGCCCACCCCATGGGGTGGATTTAATTCCCTGTGTTTACAGTTTTCAACTACAGAGAGGTAAGGAGTTAGAGCAAATTCAGTTTGGGCATATCTAGGAGGGGGGAACTCTTAGACCACCTTACCACACCCATATCACTTTGCCATGCAATATCCTGAAAATGAAGAGTAATCTGGGATTTTTCACTCATCAGTAGAAGACTATTGATTATTTTTCCACATATCTCCAAGACCTGCCATTAAAAGTTTCTGCTTTATTTCAACTAGCCAATTAAAAGCAGATACTTGGTAATTGCTACTTTCTAATAAGCACTGTTTAGGAAGTCTGGAGAGGGGATAGGCTCTAATTTTCAGTCAATAATAAATGGCTTGTAATTGTGCTAGTACAGCTACACTTAGAGCCTATTTCAGCCCTAATCAGTGAAGCAGGTGTACTCCTGTACAACCATAGCAGTTTCTTGAAGGCCGTTTTTACATGGACGCGCCCCCGCTCCCTCACGCTCGGTGTTCGGGCGGGTGGAGGGGGGGTGCTGTCTGTGTACATGGCCTGTGGTGGTGGGGGGATGGGTGTGCGCCCATATAAATACCACGGGCAGTGGGTGTTTGTGCGTGTGTGCTCCAGGGGCATGCCCACCTCCACCCATCGCACACTCACCTCCCACCATGCCAGAACACCCTTACCCCCCCCACCCTCGTCCATGTATTAACGGCCTAAGACTTTGAGCATGTTCTAGAACACTAGTTGCTTTCCCATCTAGGCCCCAGATTTCAGCACCATATAATAAAGTGGCTTCTAGCTTTACTTTACCAACGAAGGGTCTTCTGTTAAACTTATAATTCCTTGTACAATCTGAGCTGATTTAGTCGCAACTTCCTGCACATGGGGTTCCCAGTTTAGAGTTCTAGCAAAAGTACACCAAAGTAAGAAAATCTATTCACCACCTCCAGGGGATCCTTATTAATGTGCCATTTGTAAGGTTCCTTGGAACCAAATATCATAATTTTAGATTTAGGCACATTAATTATCAGTTTGTTCTGGCTACAATAGCTGTTGAAAGCCTTTAGCAACCATTGTAGTCTAACCTTAGAGTATGATAATGAGGCTATATCATCTGCATACAGTAGACAAGGCATCTCTTGCTCCAGCAATCTGGGTAGATGAAAATGATCTTTAGTCAAATATGATCTTATGTCATTCATGAAGAGATTAAATAGTGTTGGTGCCAATAAGCAACCTGACTAACTCCATTGTTTGTAGTAAATGCTTCTATTTCTCCAGCTACACTATATCTCACCCTGCATGTGGTATCTGAATAATATGCAATAATTAACCATAGCAATGCAGAATTTATTTATTTTATTATTTTATTTTTTACATTTGTTAGTCGCCCCCCATGCCAATGGCATCCCAGGGCAACGTACAAATTAATAAAACATTAGAATAAAAAACATTTTTTTAAAAAGCCAGCAATTTAAAAACCAAAACAGAGTCGGGGTAAACAAATAAAAATAAAAAGGTAAAGGGAGAGATAAAAACCCTAACCCCCCCTCCTCCCCAAAGGCCTGGGCGAACAGCCGGGTTTTATAAGCCCGCCAGAATGTCAAAAGGCTTGGGGCCAGGCAAGCTTCCTCCGGGAGGTAGTTCCAAAGATGCGGCCCGCCCACCGAGAATGCCCTCTCCATTGTGGCCCCCCGCTTAACACGAGGGACCTCCAAGAAGGCACCCCCGGCAGACCGAAGGAGCCACTCTGGGATGCGGAGGGCGAGGCGGTCCCTGAGATACGAGGGGCCCAGATCGTGAAGGGCTTTATAGAAAATACCAATACCTTGAACCTGGCTCGGCACGCTATTGGCAGCCAATGCAGTGTTCGGAGCACAGGTGTCGTATGCTCCCGACAAACCGTTCCCATGAGGAGTTGGGCCGCCGCATTCTGCACTAGCTGCAGCTTCCGGACCAGGAACAAGGGGAGCCCTATGTAGAGTGCGTTACAGTAGTCCAGCCTCGAGGTGACGAAGGCATGGATGAAGGAGGCCAGGTCCGGCCTGGAGACATATAGACGCAGCCTCCGCACTAGATACAACTGGCAGAAGGCTGCCTTCACCACCACCTGTCGATCCAGGCAGAGATCCAAGTCCAACACTACCCCCAGACTCCGAACCTGCTGGGCTATCGGAGGGCGAACCCCCCCCATCAGAGGGGCCGACACCTCCCTCGCCCTCTCCACCACCATCACCTCTGTCTTATCGGGGTTGAGCTTCAGTCTGCTCTGCCACATCCACTCCGCCACGGTCTCCAAACACTGGGATAGCAACGAGACAGCAGGGTCTGGGTCAGCTGAAAAAGAGAGGTAAGGCTGAGTGTCATCAGCATATTGGTGACATCGCACCCCGAACCCTCTCATGATCTCCCCCAAGGGCTGCAGATGTACATTAAACAATAATGGAGACAGGATGGAACCCTGTGGAACGCCGCAGGACAAGGTACGGGGGCAAGATGTTTCAGCTCCCAACACTACCCGCTGGCTTCTCCCCAAGAGGAATGAGCGGAACCATTCAAGAACAGTCCCGTCCAGACCCCCCAGGTCACGCAACCGTCTCAACAGCAGCCCATGGTCCACGGTATCAAAAGTGACCGAGAGATCTATGAGAAATGTAGAACATCCTGCATCCATCTCCTGGCAGAGATCATCCACCAAGGCCGCCAACGCTGTCTCAGTGCCATAGCCGGGATGGAACCCAAATTGAAAAGGGTCAAGAAAACAGACGCCGTCAAGATGCACCTGGAGCTGGATCGCCACCGCCCGCTCAATAACCTTACCTAAAAAGGTTTCTTCAGCGGGGGTGCACCACAGCCTCCTTGAGGCTGGGTGACAACCTCCCCTGCCGCAAGGACGTGTTAACCTCTCTCGCCAGCACCGCCCCCAATGTCTCCCTGGAGGCTTTCACCAACCAGGACGGGCAGGGATCAAGTTCACAACTGGTGGCTCTTACAGACCCGAGGACATCCACTGCATTGACTGACATCACTTCCTGAAACTCCTCCCACAAAGTTGGACCAGGCAGGGCCTCCATAACCTCACGTTCTCTACCCAGTGTCCCCAACCCAGTGTCAAAGTTGCTCTGAATCAGAGTGATATTGTCTGCAAAGTAGGTGACAAACTCCTCACAGCGGGCCTGGGACAAGTCCCCGTCCAGGTGGAAGGAGGCCGGACTGACCAGCCCCCGCACCACCCAAAACAACTCCTCCGGGCGTGACTTTGTAGACGCTATGAGGGCAGCAAAGAACTCCTCCTTTGCTGTCCTCATAGCCTGAACATAGGACCACAAATGGGCCCTATGGAGAAGTCAGTCGGAGTCAGAGCGAATCCGACGCCAGCGTCGCTCTAGCCGCCTGCCTACCTGTTTCATACACCGCAGCCCCTCAGTAAACCAAGGGGCCCTGCGGCGACGAGACGGAGGCAGGGGGCGTCTCGGAGCCACACTGTCAATGGCCTCCCCCAGCAAGCTGTTCCAATGCTGGACCAGCTCATCAACAAAGTGGCTGTCCAGGTCCAAGGTTAATTCCCTCAGGACCGCTTGGAACCGTTGGGGTTCCATCAGCCTCCAAGGGCGTACCAATCTAACTGGTCCCATCCCCTTCTGGAGGTGATGTGCCGAAAGGCTGGCCTGAAGGAGATAATGGTCCGTCCATGACAAGGGCATAGCTCTAACCTCCCCCACAACCGGACCACCTGCCTCAAGGCCAGAACTGAAGATCAGGTCGAGGGTATGCCCCCGCACGTGGGTCGGGCAGTTGACCACTTGGGACAAATCCTTGATTGCCAGTTGCCATGGCAGCCATGAATTCTCGCTCCGCTCCTACAAGACCGGCATCGGCATGAACATTGAAGTCCCCCAGGACCAAAGTCTGGCGCTCAGCGCCACCTCTGAGGCCAACTGCTAGAGCGGCAAGGGATGCATCTGGACAGGAAGGGGCCCGATATACCAGCAGCACCCCTAACTTGCCCCCAGCCAATTCAAACACAACATGGAGGGCCTCAATACCTACAATCTCCTGTACTGGATATCTCCTAACAGGCCACTCCTCTCTAAAAATAATAACTACACCACCTCACTGGCTGCCTGTGCGGGGCTGGTGCTGCACGGCATACCCGGCCGGAATGAGGTCCGCTAAAGCTGGTGCAGCCACCTCGTCCAGCCAGGTCTCCGTAATACACGTGAGGTCTACAGCCCCATCCAGGATCAAATCCCAGACAGGTGGGACCTTGTTTACAATGGACCTCACGTTTAACAGCAGCAGTCCCTTACAGACGGACCTTGGACCTAGCTCCTCCCTGAACCCCAGAGGGGAGATGGCACGCTGCACCTCCAACAGGCACCTAAGTCCCCTGGGGGCACGAGCCATCCATCCCCACAGACCATACCATCCACGTCCAAAAACCACCCCTATGGCCGCTCCTCCCCCACCGTCCACCCAATCCCGGCCCCCTAAACCCGGCTGTTTGCCCAAAGGCCCCTCCCCCCCTTCATCCCTCCTACCACAACCACCACAACCCACCCCTTATATTCAAACATATCAATTTCTTCCAAACAATACCTCTGTCAGTTGTCTCAAACTCCCCTGTAAGAACCATAAAGACCAGAAAAAACACTTGAACTTCTTGAAGTATTTCAAAATCAAATAGTTAAGTGTAAAACACTGATCCCGACAGGAGTATCCCTGGTGAAAGCCCACTTGTTCCTCCCCTAAAATTCCAGCTTCCGTCATCCATGACTGTAGATGTACCAGAAGATGCCTGCCATAAATTTTAGCTGGAATGTTAATCAAACTTTTCGGTCTATAGCAATTGGGATCTGGTTTACTGCCCTTTTTGAAAATAGGTACTAGTATATTCTGCTTCTAATCAGCAGAAAACGATTAAACAGAATGACATTGTTTATCAGTTGTCTTAATATCGGAACCCATCTATTTAAAAAACTTAAAAATTTTCAGGGGGAAGATAATCAGGGCCTGGAGCCGTACCCAATTTGAACACAGATACATTATGTAGCCACTTGTAGCTCTGTAACTAAGAATTGTCCTAAGGATAATTCCAGATCTTTTTTTTCCAACCTGACCCAACATAAAGGTATAGCCAGCTTCTTCAGCTCCAGATGAAAAATTTTCATAATAAAATTTGACCCACTTATCAGCATCTATATAGCTGATTGGGGTACAAAGATAAAGGATACATTTAAGATATTTTCTTTCTAAAATTGACAGTAAAGTATTTAAAAAGCCATATTTGATCATTTGCTGTTTGCAATATTGTTATAGACATATAAAGTTCTTCTGTCATTTTTTTCCCTTTTCCATTCAGTATATACACATTTATTGTCTAAACCAGCTCAGATTAACGTAACTATTGCTCAGATGTGCACAACCCAACATGTGTAGTACCAAGCCAGCCCTGGAATTGATGTTGGGAAAGACTGCTTACTTTTCAGTGTGTGGATTTTTACAAAAATAAATAATAAATAAAGTCAGAGTTTCATTTCTCATTCTCTTTAACGTCTGGGAATAGATTACATTGGGAATTTACACTTTTAAAAGACTATTTTTTATAAATCATGCAGCTTTCCACAGAATGGCATTTTTATGTTGTAAAATGTATTTTGTTTAGTGTATAATCCTGTCAAATTTTGAAAACATGGAGCTGCCTGCTTTTTATAAATTGCACCTTTTGAGCAAGGAAACCAACCTATTAAACTCAAAATACAACACTTTAAGGAAGCACTGTGTGAGAAAATATTAAGGTGTTACCATTATGAAGCTGTTAGCTGAAATAATGTATAAAATTTGTTCACTCTTGCTGACACTCAAGAAGTTAATCTTCAAGCTTCTGTGCTGCAGCAAAGTGCAATTGCTTTTAATCTACACCTATTAGACCCTGCAACTCATACTTCAAGAGTCAAAATGGCAAGACAAATGCCGAATAAATCTCTTTAGTGCTTTTAAAATATTCATTGGATATCTTTAGCCAGCTACACCTGAGTAAATATAGTAAAGGGTTTGAAGAGCACTAGATTAAAAAACTGACTTCCTCAAGTCTTGAAAAGACCATGCTTGAATTGAAGACTAACTTTATTACCTTTTTTAAAATAGGTAACTGTTACAGACAATGGTATCCCAGCAAAATCTACTATTGCTCGAGTGATTGTGAAGGTCCTAGATGAGAATGACAATAAACCTCAGTTTTTGCAGAAGTTCTACAAGATCAGGCTTCCAGAGCGTGATAGACCAGAACGAGAGAGGACTGCCAAAAGAGAACCTATCTATCGAGTCATCGCTGCAGATAAAGATGAAGGCCCCAATGCAGAGATATCTTACAGTATTGAAGATGGAGATGAGCATGGCAAATTCTTTATTGAACCAAAAACTGGTGTGGTCTCATCTAAGAAGTTTTCAGGAGCAGGAGAGTATGATATTCTTTCAGTAAGTCAAGATTACAATGCTGTGCTCCTTTTATTCCATAAACCTGTAGAAGTGTTGTTTTCTGGGTAAAAGAAGACGTGCAGCCAGTGCAACAGCTCCCTGGCCCAGATGGGAAGCCCTTAGCCCAGGCTGTGACCTCAGAGATTTTCCAAGGACACAGCCTGGGCTAGCCACCTACCTGCCCTGGGGCAGAATCAGGCCAACATCTGGTGGCACCTTAATGTTGTTGTGGGTCCTGGCACACCGCGGGCCTAAGCAGGCCATCGTCACGTCTGTTTCTACCCTATCTGTGCTCTCATACGCTTGTTATTCAGCAGCTTCAGTGTGTGTAACTTAACAAGTATTTATTTATTTATAAAAACATGTCTATACTGTCCCACCTGCCCAATGGCAGCCCAGGGTGGTGTACATTATATAATAATATTATAAAGCAAATATACATACAATTAAAATCACATTTTAAAAAAG
This sequence comes from Sphenodon punctatus, assembly GCA_003113815.1. Taxonomy (NCBI): domain Eukaryota; kingdom Metazoa; phylum Chordata; class Lepidosauria; order Sphenodontia; family Sphenodontidae; genus Sphenodon; species Sphenodon punctatus. The sequence continues at coordinate 5,609,513 of QEPC01001717.1, read as the reverse complement.
AAGGTCTGGGAAAATCCTAAAAACAACAAACCCTATAAAACCCCCCGTCCCCTTTACCAAATGCCTGGCGAAACAGCCAGGCCTTACAATTTCTACAGAAAGAAGGGAGATCCAGAGAGAGGCGAATCTCCACCGGGAGGGAGTTCCATAGCTGTGGTGCAGCCACTGAGAACGCCCGCTCGGGCGTAGCCACCCGGGGGACCTCCAAGCGGGCATCTCCGGCCAACCGCAGAGGCCAATCCAGAACATGAGGGGTGAGGCAGTCCAGCAGGTAAGTGGGGCCCAGGCCGTATAAGGCTTTAAAGGTAATTACCAACACCTTTAATCGGACCCGGAAGACTATAGACAGCTAGTGCAGAGATCAGAGCACCGGTGTTATGTGCTCCCGATGGCCCCTTCCCCGTAAGGAGACAGACTGCTCCAGCTGCAGTCTCCAGGTATCAGTCAGTACTTGATACTAGATGAGAATGGTTCCATTTCCCCCCCCTCCCTACACACACACACACACACACTTTTCTTTTGCATGTGAAATCAACTGTTTGTTTTTTGCACTGAGGGAACAAATTAAGAAACTGCTGTTCTTATCAGGCCCGCATAAGCAGATGGTAGACATACTGCAAAAATTAAAGTAATAACATCTTGAGTGTTAGCTTTGATTAGCAAGCACGTTCATAAAGTCACTAAGACCATGTCAGAACTGACCGTTACCAATGAGAATGTCTGCACGTGGTTATATTTTCTGTTCTGTACTATAAATGATTAATTTGTATTTCTTAGATTAAAGCTGTGGATAATGGTCGCCCACAAAAGTCATCAACAACTCGGCTTCATATAGAATGGATCTCAAAGCCTGTCCCACCCCTAGAACCTATTGTATTTGAGGAATCATTTTTTTCTTTTACGGTGATGGAAAGTGACCCAGTAGCTCACATGATCGGTGTAATAGGTGTTGAACCTCTTGGCACCCCACTCTGGTTTGACATTGCTGGTAAGGATGTAGTTAAAGGTATTATATGTATATGTGGGGCCTGTGTGGAAAAAATATACTTGAAAAATACAACTTAATGTTGAGAGGTAACTGCGTAACTTGCACAGAAACTCAGACTTTCACCTCTTAAAATGATGTTTCTGAGTGGAACTGAAAGTTTGAAGGAATCTAGTGTGTTTATTTTTTAGAAGGGCAACAATTTGTAGCATCAACAGGCTGAAGAGAATTGAGTCTGTATAAGCTGAGGATCTGGAGTGTTCATAGCAAAGCCTGTTTGTCTTTCTCTGCTTTAAAAGCCCACTAAGGTGTTCTGATTATCAAAATGTAAATGTATTAGACTTCAAATCTTTGTGTATTTTCAGACATTACGGGCCTCCCTCTAACCACAGTCAATCCCCTGTGGTGGAGGAGAGGCCCGTAACGTCTAAAGAATTCCCGCCAGATATTCACCCCAGTGAACCTCCGGCGGGAATTAAATTAACCACGATTCCTTACCTCCGGAATCGCGGTTAGCGCAACCAGAATCGGTGGAAAGTAATGTCCGTTACCTTCCGCCGAACCCAGATTGTGGCCCAGACCATGATGCGGGATCGGGCGCAGCGGCCAGATTGACCTCTGTGCCCGCCCATCTCCCAGAGGGTGGGCGGCCAGGGAAGCACCGGGTGGGCAGGGCTGTGCTGTCGCGCGGCGTGACCCTGCCCCCTCCTTGATCCCCTGTAGGAATCTGCCGGCACGTCTAAAGGACAGCCAGGCAGATTCCTGTCTGGGATCCGAAATGGATCCCGGACCGTGGTTCACCGTGGCAGGCCTCCAGGCCCGTCACGTCTGAAAATACCCTTTATCTCACTATAAAATGTTAAAATGGTTTTTAAAGTCTGATCAATGATGTTACTAACAAGAAAAGTATTACATAGCAAAAACAATTCTATACTCTTAAACATAACTTACGAATATTTTGTTCATAAATTAAGAGGAATTAGCTTGGTGAAGCAAATAACAATAAACTTTCCTTGAACTACTGAATGCAGCCGTCTGTAAAACCTGTATGTAGGAGAGGGCAGACAGTGGTCATATATCTGCCCCCCATATGGTCAGACAAGACAGGGAAACTTTAATGTGTTTCTCATATTTTGAGCCAAAGTAATAGGTTTGTAATGAGTAGGGATGGGCAAACAGATCGCAGTTCGGGTTCGGCCGTTCGGTTCAGCTGCGTTCGGTTCGGCCGTTCGGTTCGGATTCGTTTGGTTCGTTCGCCGAGTTCGGGTTCGGCTGTTCGGTTAGGCTGTTCGGCTGTTTGGTTCAGCTGTTCGGCTCGGCCGTTCGGGAAGTGTTGTTATGTTTTTTTGGGTTTTTTTATATGGTTTTTTGGTTTTTTATTGGGTTTTCTTTTGTTCTTTGTTTGGTTTTTTGGTTTTTATATGGGGTTTTCTTATTTTATTTTATCTAATATTATATATATCTGTCTACACTAAATCTAACCGCTATTAACTATTCTAAGTGCTATGAAGTAAATGGATTATCTAATAAGTACACAGACCTACTCCTACAAATACTAAAACTAAATCACTAACGCTATCTCTATCACTAAGGTAACTCCTACAACTGTCTTCATCTATCTATCTATCTATCCCCCCCATCCCATATCCATATCCAAATATATATATATGTATATGGATATATATACATCCAATATATATGGGATGGGGGGGAATCTTCACAAATAGAAGAGGAGTCTGTAGTGAAATACATACATTACATACTCAATGAGTCTGTACAGTGCATAACACAAGGTTTCAGTTTATGGTTTAAGTTTCATTTCATTACAAAAGTGAAATGAAACTTAAAGCAATCTAAAAATCCTACTCAACACCTGCTGTTCATGAACAGTGACTAGCTCAGAAGGTGTTGGGAAGTGGGGAGGCAGATAATTAGTTTCGTTTCTTGCAAGCCTCTCCACCCCTGGTGCCTGGAAGTATGCTCCTCAGTGACTGACACCTCCCTGTAATGTTTGACCTTCCAGTGAACCTTTTTTTGTCACCCGAACTCATCCGAACGCGATCCGAACTGACCGAACTGTTCGGCCATTTCGCCGTTCGGTATGTTCGGGTTCGGTCGTCCGAACAGTTCGAGTTCGGGCCGAACTCCGAATTTCTGAACCGCGTTCACCCATCCCTAGTAATGAGTATCATGCATTTGGGTGGAATTTCTGTCCCTAGTGACCCTACATCATACCATGCTGGTGAAATGAATTGGGACCAATTACCGTGATGATAACTTACGAATGCCCAAACAACAAAAGTATGGGGCACATTTAACCTTTTTCAAAAATAACTCCTTTTTTAATGTCTGTCTTCTAAATCAGAGAATGACAACACTGTTTCATGAGCTTTCCTACATTGGCACTTATCACAACCAGCATAGTGTTGTGATCCACAAACCTTTTACTCTGTAGTCCCATTGAAGCCTTGAGACTCCATTTGAACTGGGGCTACTCTGGAGTAAGTGGTTTTTAGATTGAGGCCTAGGTCTTTAGGGCTGGTAATCAGACATTCAGGTCTCATTCAGAGGCAAACTAACACTTACATGCCTTTCAAAATTCTGATCTCTAACATGGGACAGGCCTTCTTTTGGAATAAAAGGAAAAAAGAGAAGTCCAATTATATTTTATTCCTTTACTCTATTTTATAGTTTTGCAAAGATTTTTCTTTATTTTTTTTAATTGTCGCAAAACAGCAATTAAAAGTAAAATAAATTTTGAAAAATTAAAATGCATAATATTAATATGATATTTACTTGACAACCTTCACAGACACACACACTCTGGGTGTTAACAGACATTACTTTGGTCAGCTGTGGTCCACGACCCACCGGCGCATGTGTTCACATGCTGCCAGATGTGAACCTGCTTCTTCCATAGGGTGGGTAGGCAGCTGGCCCAGAATGTGCCCTGGGCCTGATCCTGGGCACCCATCCCAGGCCAAGGGCTGCCCTTGCGGGCCAACGCTGGCCAACACGTGTATTCAGTCCTGCCATCCTCACCATGAGGTGGGGGCCACCATGGTTGTGCACCATGTCTGGTCACCACGGCTGCACAACATGACCGGGTGGGTGGGGGCATCTGCACGTTTGTTGCAGTTCACCCCCTACCCGAAGCGGTGGGATGGCTCTCCCAGCAGCAGGCATGTTTGTTCCATGCCATTTGCCCAACCTGGAGAGTGGCAGCCGCAGTTTTCCTGGAGAGGGGCAGGCTGGGGAGCCGTCGCAACACCTGTATGTTTGTTTTTACTCTTTCACACACTCCCTAAAGAGTGCTGCCATATTCCATTGTTCCCGTAAAGTTTATTGTGATTGCAGTATTGTTAGATTTTATTATTTATCACTCACGTAGAGACATAACTTTATTGAATATTAAAAGACAGGGCCATGTCCGATTTTTCATTCAATACACAAAATTAGAGAATGGGATGAGAGATTTATTTTATATTTATTTTTCAAATTTTTATTCCACCCTTCTCACAAGGCTCAGGGTGGCTCACAAACGGCACAAAAAAGTTTAAAACATTAAAATACATACAATAAAAAAACCTCCCCTCAAAACCCCATTGTTCTCCACAAAAACCTAGCCAAATCCCACCTATCCCTGTCTGCCAAATGCTTTTTGGAATAAAAAAGTTTTGCACCGTCTCCGGAATATAGCCAGGCTTGGGCTCAGGCAAACCTCCTGGGGAAGGGAGTTAGTGGAAGAGATGAAATATTGTAAATCTCATTGTATAAGAAAATATTATCTTACCCTTTCAATCTGTGTAAGAGAGTATTTGGGCATAAGATGCCACCTGCAGAACCTGTCCATGTTGCTGGTGACAGTGTAGGGAAGAGAACAAGCAACATGGTGTGGTTATCTCACTCCTACACATCTGGATAGGCAGAGCTGAGGACAAGGCAGGCAAATGGGGTGAGAGGCAGAGGCTTTAGCCTGTTGTCCACAATGTGTAGTGGCCAGCGCAGCCAAGCCAGTGTGGAAGAAGAAGAAATTTACTGCTAAACATGGGCAATTAGAAGAGTGTAATAAGTGTGGTGTCAAAGTCGTGGTGAATCCGAGCGATTTTATCCACAAACATGTCACAGTGGGCACCGGAGGATTCCGGTTCCAGGCCGAGGAAGACCAGCCCGACCAGTCCCCTCACCACCCAGAAAAGCTCCGCTGGACGAGACTTTGCGGAAGTGATGAGAGCGTCAAAGAACTCCTTCTTTGCCATCTTCACAGCCACAGAATAGGCTCATAAATTGGCTCTATGCTGCAATCTGTCGGCTTCAGCATGAAGGGAGCTGTTCTGGGTTGTGCGGGGGCTGGTCTGTCCGGCCTCCCTCAACCCAGGCGGGTTGAGTCATCTTCTGCCCACTGACCTTTTTGCGGATTATTTTGCGGATAAAATCGCTCGGATTCACCACAACCTCGATAGCGTACAGTGGAGGAGGTAGAGGGTGTAGAAGCCCCGACTTGTCCATTTTTCTGGGATCACTTTCAGTCGGTGACACCCGCTGATGTGGTGGGGGTGCTTGGGGCTGTTCGAGTCACCTCTTGTGAATTAGATCCGTGCCCATCCTGGCTGATTAAGAGCTGCCGGGAGACATTGGGGCCATTGCTGGCCGGGGTGTTCAACGCCTCCCTGTGGGTGGGCAGAGTACTGAGCTGTCTCAAAGAGGCGGTGGTGCGGCCTTTGCTCAAGAAACCATCGCTTGATGCTGACTCTGATTCCCCTGCCGACTATTGGCCTCTGTCTAACCTTTTTAGGGAAGGTTATTGAACGGGTAGTGGCTCAGCAGCTCCAGGGGCATCTTGACTGCATCGGTTATCTGGATCCTTCACAGTCTGGCTTTCATCCGGGTCATGGCACTGAGACAGCACTTGTGGCCTTGGTGGATGACCTTCGCCAAGAAAGGGATCGACCTTATTGGTCCTATTAGCTCTATCAGCAGCATTTGATACCGTTGACCACGAGATGCTGGTGACGCGCTTGCGGGACAGTGCAGGGGTGGGCGGGATCATTCTTGAATGGTTCCGCTCATTCCTGACCAGAAGAACTCAGCAGGTGGTACTTGGTGATTCCTTTTCATCTTACCAAGACCTCCCATGTGGGGTCTTGCAAGGTTCGGTCTTGTCCCCTCTCCTGTTCAATGTGTATATGCAGCCACTCGGCGAGGTGATCAGAGATTTGGGGTGAGGTGTCATCAATATGCTGATGACACCCAACTTTATCTCTCATTTTCAACTGACCCAGGTCCGGCTGTCTTGGTGCTTATCCGGTGTTTGGCAGCTGTGGGGGACTGGATGAGGGCTAACCGACTGTGACTGAATCCTGACAAGACGGAGGTGATGTTAGTGGGTAGGTCAGCGGAGGTGACAGCTCCATCGATTGATGGGGTCTGTCCTCCACTGACGTCCCAGGTGCAGAACCTGGGGGTGCTCCTCGATGCACAGCTCTGCCTGGATCTCCAGGTGGAGGCTGTGGCGAGGAGTGCCTTCCTCCAGTTACATCTGGTATGGCAGCTTTGGCTGCTGGTTTTGGTCCCGGACCTGGCCACGATCATCCATGCTTTTATTACCTCTAGGTTAGACTACTGCAACGTGCTCTACGTGGGGCTACCTATGGTGACGGTTCGGAGGCTGCAGCTGGTACAGAATGCGGTTTCTGGTGGGGCTGGGAGCACATTACACCAGTGCTCCGATCTCTGCACTGGCTGCCAATAATCTTCCGGGCCCGATTCAAAGTGTTGGTTGTAACCTATAAAGCGTTACACGGTTTGGGCCCTGCTTTTTTGCGAGACCACCTCACTACCCGGGTAGATCGGCCCCTGTGGTCATCCGGGGGCGCCTTGTTGGAGGTCCCCCGAGTTCTCCGGGGGGTCACGCAGACTAGGGCATTCTCGATGGCCGCGCTGCGCCTTTGGAACTCCCTCCCGGTGGGGCACGGTTGGCCCTGGACCTCTTGGCTTTCTGTAGGAACTGCAAAACCTGGCTGTTCCGTCAGGCATTTGGCGAGGGAGAAGGGGGGGGGGTTAGGGAAGGTGGTAGGGGCATGTTATATGGTTGATTTATTTTATAGTTGAATTGTTTTTATATTTATATTTATATGTGTTGTTATTAGCCACTCTGGGCTGCCTGTGGCGGGAGAGTGGGATATAAATCTTGTAAATAATAAAATAAATAATATTGTAGGATCCCCAAACAGTGGGTGGTTTCTGAGCACAGATACCACCAGGTCATGGCTCCAGAAGCATGTCTCAAATATAGCCCATACATATACCATTCAGGGCCTAAAAACCAGCAATCTTAAATTCAATTCAGCCTTCTACAGTTAGCAAATGCACAGAATGCAGGATGGGTGTAATACGATCATGACTTCCTAAACCAATAAGCAGGCATGTTGCCACATCCTAAACAAGGTGAAAGAACCAGAGAAACGCCTAATGCAAGAAGGAATTACAAAATGATTTTTATCAGGGGAAGTTCAGAATTTGAGACTTACAGTGCTAATTTCTTCGATCGCTTCCTTTGTTCCAGCTACTGTGAACTCTTTACAGTGAGTTAAGAATGTGTTACACTGTAATATATCTGTCTTCTGAGATTTATTTTTCTAAGCATGCAGTAAAGTTTATGCATTTACACTGGATGTTAAGTAATGTGCCAGTGACCCGTTTAGGCCTGCTCTGGCCCGCGGGCCACCGTCACATTTTTGGGGGACACTCCAGATGTTTGCCCCAAAGTTTTCCCCACCTTGTTGATGTCTACCCTGGGCTGTGATCCCAGAAACTTCTGGGATCACAGCCTGGACTAGCTGCCAAAACACCTGGAAAACAGCCTGCCTGTGGGGCGGACTGCTGGGTGCAGCATGGGGGTGTGGCTGGCCGCACATTTGTGTGGTTCGCTTGGCCACGTGAATGTTTGTTCCATGACTGAACCCGATTCTGACCGGATTGCCTGGGGCTTCCCGATCCGGAGTGGCTTGTGACAGTGGCGCTCTGCCATCATGTGTGTTTTCATCCAGTGTTCACATTTAGATTCCTAGCATGTTAATGAACACACTGAAAACAGACATCCTGGGCCTGCCATTGTTGCTCTCACACAATTCCCATTGGAGTTTTAAGTGTGGGTCAGTGACCAGACTGGACCCAGACTGCAGCTTGTTACTTTTCACTAAGATGTTTGTCTTGATCAAAATTATTTTGAATACTTAGGATTGTGAATATGTTATGTTATCCGACTAACAGCTTCTGTTATTAAATGTCTTACTGCACCTCTTTATTGTCACTAACAGCATGAATTAATTTGATTGACCACTTTCCTTTATGTCCTGTGCTTGCTTTCCATGCCTTCTTTCTTTTTGGCTGTGCCAGGAGACAAGCTTGCTAGTGAAGTTTTTTACATCTTTCAGATGGCTTGTGACCTGAACTGTACAGCAGAAGGTATCTGCTGAGATCACATAATTTATTACCAGATTATGAGATCTGAAATGAAAGTACTGTATACATTTTTAGAATTCTTTATAGTAACTCTTGAGAAATGAAATGTACTTAATTGATTCTCTTAATTGAGAGAGTTTTGTTGTTTATCTTTGCATGGAAACAGCACCGCTTCAGAGTTATAGTTTTGGCTTTAGACCAAAATGATTGTTTCTGCACTTTAAGTCTACCAGCTGGGGACTGATAAATTGGATGATGTTTCAGTAGCCTGATGGATAGCAGCACCAGCACATCAGTATTAGTAAGCAAAACCTCTTGTGAGCATCACATAAGTCTTAGAATTTCCAGCCGAGAAGCTAATTTGGTGGGATTGCTCTTATTTCAAAGAGCAGCTCAACATGTCCATTCACCTTACAGCTGAGGCCATAGTAAGGGTATGTGGCTAGCACTGGACATCCAGTTCTCCCCCTGTAATATCCCTCTATGGAAATTATATCACCTGGTAGCAGTAAGAAAGAGCTAATGGGTAAAGCAGGGTTGAAATTTTGCCTCAAATAAAAGTTTCAACAAATATTAGGAATTCAAGGTTGAAATTTCAAATGTAAAGATTTCAGTTAATTTGCATATTCAACTAAGACTAGTTTGGGGCTCACTTTTTGTAAAACAAATGTATTACGCGAAACCAAACCAAAAGGTTTCAGATCAAGCAAAGCTGCTGAGCTTCACACTGTTTATTTGTTAAGCTTATGCTCTGGAAATTTTCTTAGAGGAACTGGTCTACAGCGAGACTTCCAAATCACCCAGATCTTACCATTCTGTGCTGCTGAATTTCTGACAACTAATGAGGCAGAGTCCAGCCCATCGATCCTGGGCTGATTAATCTGGCATGCAGAAATAATCTCTCAAAATCTTTTCAGGCTTGATTAGTTATTGTACTCAGATAAAGTAGAATTTTACTATCACTGTTATGTCACTCCCGTTGCTCCTAGGCATAGCTCTTTACAGCTGAAATTCAATAACTTTCAAATGCTAAGTATTTTAAATCTTTTAAAAAATTATCCTTCTTATGACTGAATAGTGTGTACCTAAAACATAATTAGCAAAACATGAACAGCATAAGTAAGACAAATGGTTTTGCCACGACTAGTATTAGGCTGACAACAACAGAAACTAATTTCTTCATTTGAAATAGTTTGCCTTAAGAGTCGAAGCCATTTGATGTTAATGGCCAGTATTTATCACGGTTAACAACATTTGCCTTTAATGGCTATTGTATTGTCAGGGCAATCTACTTACAGTGTCACAAATATTATTATGTCACAAAAATGATGATAAATTAAATATTTAGGTGATTGGCTTTGGTTACTGAACTGTATTTCAACAGGATTATTGAACTATATTTCAAAGTGCAACTTGGAAGTTTTTTTAAAGGAAGTAAATAAATTTGTTCGAGAAAAGGAACTTAAAACAAAGTGTTTTGGGTTTTTTAAATTTTCCTATTTTTTCAACCTTCTATTATTATTTCCCCCAACCTTCCCCTCAGTGGACGTATCATGACAGCTTGTTTGGCTAGGATGGCTTTGACCCTCATCATGAATTCTAAGATTTTAAGGCTAGAAGGCACCATTGTGGATATATGGTCTGACCAGTATAATATGCCATAGAATTTCTCCCAGTTATTCCTGCCTCAAGCCAAGTAATTATTGTGTGAGCTATCGCATATCTTTTAGAGTTCTGACTTCTTACATGCTTAGGGCACATACCTCTGTGCCCTGAAAGCTTGCATATGATTCCTGACAGACGTTGGTCCAATAAAAGATATCTGCACTACTTTATTAAATCCAAAATTACATGCCCCAAATGGCAACTTATTTCACTGCTGCTAGACTTCAAGTCCAGCAAAGGATTTAAAATACCTTAAATTTGTTTTTGTACCTATCTTAAAGGATTACAAGCAAGAGTGTGTGTGAATGAAACAATACAGCAATTCAGTGTTTTATGAACTTCTGCCTCTTCCAATTTCTTGAACCAGGTGGCAACTATGACAGCCGGTTTGATGTGGACAAGGGCACTGGAACTATCATTGTCGCTAGACCTCTTGATGCAGAACAAAAATCAAATTACAACCTGACAGTCGAGGCAACAGATGGAACCAGATCTATTGGCACCCAGGTAATGGGATTTCTAATGAAGTGTTTATATAAGGAAGAATTTGTAGCTGTTCCTTCTCTAGATGTAAGGACATTGGCCGCAATCCCAAGAGGGATCCATGTGGGATCCCTATGGGCGTGCACTTTGCACGCACATGCACGCGTGCAGGATGCGCTCAGCATGCGTGGGGCACGGGATCGCCCCCATTGTGTATAAATTAGGAACCTTATTTGACAAAGAAGTGTATTCTGACATTGACAGAAATGTAACAGCCTTAGCTTGGGCAGTCAAAGTGGAAAAAGTTGTGTGCAAGCAGATAAGGGTGGCTTGAATCAACAACTTTCAAGTTAAATCATGTTCCAGTTAAATAATTAGCAAAGTAAATGGGTGCCTCCACACAAGCTGTAGAGGGCTTGATTCCCACACACCCGATGGCAGGCAATTACTGCTGCCACACTTGGGGGCCAGCGTGGAAAGCAGGACAGATGATGCCCCTCCACATGGCTAGTCAGGCCAGCCGGCCAAGGTGCCAGCCATACAAGCACGTGCCCAGCCCTGCCCCACCCCACCCACTATCTTTCCCCTGGCCATGACATGGCTGTGTGGGACTGGAGCTTGCATCCGCCACTCAGAGCCCCCATGCAGGACTGGAGCTAGCATCCACCATTCAGAGCCCTGCAGCTGACGTCACTGTGTGGCAAAGCAGACAAAGACCGGGCACACAAGCGGTAGTGTGCTGCTGCACCTTGGGCACCCTTACTCCAGTTTGGTTAATGCTGGTACGCGCTGTGCCCATGGTCTTTTCCAAGGACGCAGTGTATAGCAGCCAGCTGCCACACTTGCCATGTGGCGGTGGGGATCTGTCGTCACCAGACACACAGTATGGCCAAAGTTGTGTGCATTTCATGGCTAGGCTGCCCAGAGTGGTGTAAGGCTGTCAGGTGTGTGAGTGCATTGTGTGGCTGCACCCAATGAGAAACAGAAACCCAGCTCTGAATACATCATGCAGTTACAGGAAAAGCATTATTAAAAGAAAAAGAAGAAAGTAAAGGTTGTTGGGTACAGTTAGATTTTCTTCAAGGCACTAAAAAAAAGTAATTGTGAAGAACTATGAGATCTATAGTGAGAAGACCTCTTTTAAAATTTTTATGTATCATTGTTAGTCTTAAAAGCAAATCTTTCTGTGGAGAGTTGTAGAACAGATTGTCCATGTCCCACACTTGTGTAAATTCCATGGCAAAGTTCTAGACCAGGGGCGGCTGGTGGGTTTGGATGCTGGAGGGGCACTGGGGCAGTAGGGCTGGTGGGCCTAGGGGCGGAGCCAGGGGGATGGTAGGCGGAGCCAGGGGGACGGTAGGCCAGTGGCATGGCATAACCCAGCAGCAAGGAGTTCCCAGGGTTAACATCGGATGGAAGAAAACACAGTCTACATGCACATCAAGCTTAAAATAACTAATTTATAAACCCAAAACACAGGGAAACACCCAGAACACTGGCATAACACTGGCATAACCCAGCAGAAAGGAGTTCCCAGGGTTAACATCGGATGAAAGAAAAAACAGTCTACATGCACATCAAGCTTAAAATAAGAAATTTATAAACCCAAAATACAGGGACCCATCCTTGTAAAGAACCCCAGTCACAGGCTGAGTCCAATTTTCCCACGCACATCCCATTTCAAGCATTTTGAACACAACTGAAATAAATCGCATGACTTGCAGTGACATCTCTCTCAGGATTTCCAAACCTCAATTTTACCACACACAGTCCCCCCTGCTCTAGCCACTAGCTCCCACTCCCCTCCCAGAGAACCGAGGAGCCCTGGCTCCCGGGCCCCTGCTCTAACCCACTAGCCCCCACTCCCCTCCCAGTTAACCCAGGAATCCTGGCTCCCAGACCCCCGAGCCCCTGCTCTAAGCCACTAGCCCCCACTCTCCTCCCTGAAAACCCAGGAGCCCTGGCTCCCAGACCCCCTGCTTTAACCCACTAGTCCCCACTCCCCTCCCTGAGAACCCAGGAGCCCTGGCTCCCAGGCTGGGAGCCAGGGCTCCTGGGTTCTCGGGGAGGGGAGTGGGGCCCAGCCCCCCTCGCTCCCCCCTCCCCCCCAGAAGGTCCCCCCTTGCTCCCCCCTCCCCCTCAGCAGGTCCCACCACACACACACCCGGGCCCCCAGCAATTAAATTTACTCACTGCGGGCCGGCTCCCTCGTCGCCGTTGGTCGTCCTCGCCGACTGGCCTGTTCGCCGCCTCCTCGGCCCCAGCTGAAACAGCATGGGTGCCGGAGCAGCAGGAGCTGAGCCTCCTGCTGGCTTCCCCGCACGCTGCTTGAGGCCCAGGCCGGGCGTGAAGCAGCACGCGGGGAAGCAGCAGGAGGCTCGGCTCCTGTTGCTCCTGCGCACGCTGTTTCACACCAGGCCTGGAGCAAGGGACTCGAAAGGACGGGGGAGGGAGGCTGGGAGCTGCGCATTCAGCAGCTCCCAGCGTCCTTCCCCCCCCATACCCGGCCACCCGTGTTAGGCGCCCAGGTATGGAGTTTCCCCCTCCCCAGCCCCTGCAATGAAAGAGTGCCCCCTGCCGGCACTCTTTCATTGCAGGGTCCCTTTAAACAAAATGGACGGCACTTCTAGCCGCCCATTCCACATAAAGGGTCAACGCCTCCCTTTTGACCCTGAAGGCTTCCTTAGGAATGCTCCCTTAGAAAACGCCTCCCTTTTGACCCTGAAGGCTTCCTTAGGAAATGCTCTGAGCCAGCTCAAAGAAGCTTGTTGAAGTAGCAACCTTCTGAAGGTTGCTACTTCAAACAAGTTTCTTCGAGCTGGCTCCGCACATGAGCCCAGGCTCGGCCGGTGCGATTTTTTTAAAAAAAAATGTTTCCCTTTTCTTCTCCCCAGTTGGTGGGGACTCGGCGTCGGGCGGGCTTGTGGGGGGGGCCATTGCCCCTGATGCCCTAGGGGACGGGCCACCACTGGTCTAGACTTCTGTAGGATGAAGTCTCAGGGGCAGTACTTCGTGTTATCTGGATGTGTTGCCTCTCAAGGTTCATTCTTACCCTCCTCCCCAATAATCCCATCAGTCTTCTTAAGAATTCTACAGCATTAGAGTTCAGAAGATACATGTTTAAAAAGGATCCTCACATTTGATTTCACAGTAAATGCTGTCATTTCATTCCTCCAAAACTGGTAGGTTTATTTTTGACTTCCAATATAGAAATTGAGTCACGCATTTAGGTTCAATTTCAGACATTTAAATATGAATGATTTTCATTGAAATGCTAAAGTCATGCTTAATCTTTTTAAGAACTGATGCATGGTAGAAAACTACAATAAGCACAAATTTATAAATCTGAATACCAAGTATGTGTTAAGAAATATTGAGTGCAGTAAACTGCCATAGGCAGCTCTTAACATACAAAATACTTTCACCGAGCACTTGAAATACAATAAACAGCTTAACGAGCTTCGATTAATAGGCGCTGCTTTCAGTGTAATCTTAAATGAAACTTGCAAAAGAACATGTCTTTATCAAATGATGGTTGGTATAAGAAATAATAAGCCCAAATATGCTGTCTCATTATGTAAAAATAATCAATTGAATGTGACTTCTACACTAGAAAACTTGACTTGCTACAGGCCATGAACATCTGTGGAGCTTTGACTCTTTCACGACTATTTAAATTGCTTGTTTGAAAAATATCCAGGCAGTAGGCGTGAAGGCTGTTAGAGTTTTTTATGCAGCTAAATCCGATTACATGTTGCACAAAGAGAATAAGCAAATTCCATACCTCCCTCAGGGTTGGCCCCAGGCATGTGCCACGTGTGCTGCTGCACATGGCCCCGTGCTTGCCTACCTGGGTGGCAGGCTGCAGCCAGCTTCTCCCCCAATAACTTCTGTCTCCCCTCCCTGGCTCTGGTCCCCATCCCCCACCTGCCTCTGCCAGCTAGTAGTGCTGCAGCAGCAGGACACTGATCGGACTGGGAGATAAAGCTGCTTGCTTACAAATGACTCTTCTCCCCATGTGCATGATCAGAAGGTTGTTGCCTTCTAAAGAAGGTTCTTCGAGACGGCTCCCAACATTCTCATAACTGGGTTGTGCATGCTCACCCTATTCAAATAAAAGACCACGTGATGGTCTCGAGCTCCTCTAGTATAAAAAGCACTCTCCCCCTTAGAATGACAGTTCCTTCCAATGCTTTCTAGGAATAAAAGAAAATTCCATGCGGGGCTGGATGGGTAGGTGTTATGAGAATGTTCAGAGACATCTCGAAGAACCTTGTTTACAAGGCAGCAACCTTCTGTTCTTTGAGTGTCTTCTCACAGGCCCTTCTTACATGGCTCTACCGGGTGCGGGGGGTCCATGGGTGTACTGGTGCATGGGCAGTGTGTGCACACGCATCACGCATCCCCACTCGCCCCGCACTTATCCGCACCCACGGAGTAGCTGCCATTTCCCCCTGGTTGCTCCATGTGTGGGGACAAGTGGGGATGCGTGTTAGGCAGGCGCAACCTCACTCACTGTGGGTGCATGCACTGCGTTGTTCACACGGGGCTCCCCCTTCCATGAAAATGCAGAAATCTGCATGTTCATGGCTGGGTGAAGCCTGTGTAAAAAGGGCCACATACTGACAACTGTCTTACTACATTTTTCGTTGCCTGAAATTTAAATGCACAACCACTCTCCATTATAAACAGGGGACTGCTGAATCCCCGATTTTGAGGAAACCGCTTGAGCTACATTGCTGAAAATCTATCCATGGCTATAAGTTGTGAGGACCATCATATGCACAAAGATTGAAGGAGATCCATCAGGAAAATAAAATGTTATGACTGTTTTAACGTTAATTGGTTGTGGTCAAAATGTACAGCGTCCTCATGATTTTGATTCATTAATATCTCCTCCCCCTGGATGAGTTGAGTCCCCAAACTTCACAGGATTGGCGCATGAGATCAATAACAACAGCTTCTGAAATATGATACT
>QEPC01001717.1:5523078-5582781 GCA_003113815.1 Sphenodon punctatus | reverse complement strand
CCCCCCCCCCCCCCCCCCGTGATTCACGGGGGTGAAAGTCCGGCGGGGAGCTTCCATTCCCTCCAACAGACGTGACGCCACCACGATCACCATGTGGGAATTCCCCATGGTTGAGCGTGATCTCGAAACATCTGAAAAGACCTGATGACACCGCACGCCAAACCTCCTAATCACTTCGCCGAGTGACTACATATACATGTTGAACAGGAATGGGGACAGAAAAGAACCCTGCAGGACTCCACAAGAGAGGCCTCATGTGATGAAAAATAATCCCTGAACACCCCTCGCTGAGTTCATCCAGCCAGGAAGGAGTGGAACCATTCCAAGACAGTCCCGTCCACCCCTGCACAGTCCCGCAGGCGCATTACCAACATCTCATGATCAACGGTATCAAACGCAGCTGACAGATCTAACAAAATCAATGGGGTCAAATGACCCCGATCCCATTCCCAGCAAAGATCATCAACCAAAGCCACAAGTGCAGTCTCGGTACCATACCCTAGATGAAATCCAGACTAAGAGGGATCAAGAAAACTGACACCGTCAAGGTGCCCCTGCAGCTGTCGGGCCACTACCCATTCAATAACCTTTCCTAAAAAGGGAAGGTTAGAGACAGGCTGATAGCTGGTGAGGGAGTCAACAACAAGAGATGGTTTCTTGAGCAGAGGCCGCACAACAGCCTCCTTGAGACAGCCCGGCACTCTGCCCTTCCGAAGGGAGGCGTTGACCACCCTAGCCAGCAACAGCCCCATTGTCTCCCGGTAGGCCTTAACCAGCCAGGACAGGCATGGATCCAGTTCACAAGAGGTGGCCCTAACAGCCTCCAGGACATCCACCACATCAGCGCGTGTCACTGACTGAAAATGATCCCATAAAATTGAGCAAGGCGAGGCTGCCATAACCTCCGGTTCTCCTAGTGTAATAAGTGCGGCGTCGAAATCCTGGTGAATATAAGCGATTTTATCCACAAAATAATCCACAAACATGTCACAGCATGCTATAGATGACTCCACTCCCAGGTGGAGGGAGGCCGGACTGACCAGCCCCCTCACCACCCAGAAAAGCTCCACTGGACGGGATTTTGCGGATGCTATGAGAGCAGCAAAAAACTCCTTTTTGCTGCCCATATAGCCACAGCATAGGCTCATAAACTGGCTCTATGACGTAATCTGTCAGTTTCAGCACGCAAACGGCGCCACCATTGCCTCAACTGCCTGCCATCTCGCTTCAGCACCCGATGTTACTCAGAAAACCAGGGAAGCCTACAGAGCTGCTGCCTGGGTAGCGGATGCCTAGGAGCCGTCCGATCAATGGCCTCTGCCAGCAAGGTATTCCATAACACAACGAGTTTATTGATGAGACGGTCGTCAAGGTCAGCGGGTAACTCTTCAAGAGCAATCAGGAACCGCACCGGTTCCATCAACCTCCAAGGGCGGACCGTCCGAATAGCCTCCACAACTTTTCGGGGGCAGACATCCGCCTGGAGAGAGGCCCACAGGAGGCAATGATCTGTCCATGACAAAGGCACAGTAGATATCTCCCCCACCAACGGAACACCCACCTCAAGGCCGGTGCAAAACATAAGTTCCATGGTATGTCCTCCCTGATGTGTTGGGCCTCTGACCATCTGAGACAGACCCATGGTTGTCGTGGCAGCCATGAACTCACGCTCCGCTCCACCAAGGTCAGCGTCGGCGTGGATGTTGAAGTCCCCCAAGATCAAAGTCTTCAGGGACCGCAACACCACCCCCAGTACCAACTCCGCAAGAGCATGTAGGGTGGCAGTTGAACAGGTAGGTGCACGGTATACAAGCAGCACTCCCAATCTGTCTCCTGCCAAATCAAACACAAGTTGGAGATCCTCAATACCCAATATGTATTGCACCGGATACCTCCTCATGGACCATCTCTCCTTAAAAATCATGGCTACACCCCTCCCCTCCTGTCCCTCCAACTGCAGCTGATGCTGCGCGGAATACCTAGCCGGAACAAGGTCAGCCAAAATAGGCCCTGACTAATTATCCAGCCAGGTTTCTGTGATGCATACAAGATCGGCGTCACAGTCCTGGATTCTACCTGGACAGTTGTTGCTTTATTGACCACTGATCTCACATTTAACAACATCAGTACAAGGTCGGGGGCTCTCTGACCCCGAACCACCTGCCTGAGGGGTAGTGAGCAGGACATGTAACAAGCATTATGCTTTGGAAAGCTGAACATGTACAGTTATACTTAAGAATTCTTATTATTTCATATCTTAATTGTTTACTCTCATTGTAAAATATAAAGTGGTTTCTGATTAGGAGGTTTCTGAACCATTTATGACTGTCTGATCTTCTGATTTTGCCTAGCAATCCTGCATTCTTGCAAAAACACTTGTACATTATTCAGATTTCTGTTTTCTTTTGTATTTCACCAGTTTATTAGCAACATCCCTTAGTATTTTATTTATTGTCATTTCAGGTGTACATCAAAGTGATAGATACAAATGACCACAGGCCTCAGTTTTCAACATCAAAGTATGAAGTAATTATACCAGAGGACACATTACCAGAGACAGAAATTTTGCAAGTCAGCGCCACAGACAGAGATGAGAAGAACAAATTAATTTACACTATGCAGAGTAGCATTGATCCCATCAGCCTTAAGAAATTTCGTCTAGATCCTTCAACTGGCTCTCTTTACACTTCTGAAAAACTGGATCATGAGGCCATCCACCAACATATCCTCACAGTGATGGTAAAGAAGTATGCTTACTCTTCCCTAGTAGAGAGTTAAAAATTACTTTTAAACACAAATTTTAGGATGCCTTTTAAAGGCAAAGGAATATAAGGATGCCTTACTTCATGCAGTACTATTTTCCATGGGAACACTCACAGCTTGTAAAGTTAGGCATGTTAGTCAGTGGGGCTGCTTATAGTGCATAATGGATTAGGACCTGAATAAGCTTTCCTTCTACTGATTGTAACTAATGTTTACAGTTGGGATTAGTAATGGTACTATAATTATACGAATAACAGGCTACATGTTTGTAATACGTTAATTATTTTAGGTGCGAGATCAAGATGTTCCCGTCAAGCGCAGCTATGCCAGAATTGTCGTTAATGTTAGTGACACAAATGATCATGCTCCATGGTTCACCAGTTCTTCCTATGAGGGACGGGTATATGAGTCAGCAGCTGTTGGATCAGCAGTCCTCCAAGTTACAGCATTAGACAAGGACAAGGGGAAAAATGCAGAAATTGTGTACTCCGTTGAATCAGGTATGTTCACTCCATTTTAAGTCGTGGTTAAATTTGCTTGAAATTTACAGATGTAAAAACAAGCCGATTTTTTAAAAATCATAAACGTACAGATGTTTTTGTTGAATTTTAAAAGTTCAATTTAAGTAAAGCATAAGGACTTGTATCCTGAACATTCCTGCATTAAACTCATGCAGAAGACTCTGAAGGTGAAATTTAGTAGAAACCAGATAGAAATACACTTGATTCTTCTGTTTTTGTTGTCTACGGGTGCTTGTCGACGTTCAGGGAGGGGCGGGTACATGAAATCCCCCGTCATTTGGGGGGTTTTAGTGTTATTTTTCTGTTCTCCCGTTAAATTCAATAACATGATACAGGGCTGGATTTTGAGCCCTGTATTACATTATAGAATTTAATCGGAGAATGGGAAAATAACGCTAAAAACCCCACATGACACAGTGGAGCTGTGTGTATAGTTCAAGAATGTGACCGGCCATTTGTATATCCCTGTAAGATCATTTCAAGTCATAGACGACTTTACTTCAAAGATTATACCCAGATTTTACGTGACCACGCTAACGTGAGTTAAACTCATGTTAGTCCCTGCCACTCCCTGAATATCAGCAAGCAACCTTAGTGGAGCAAACTTCAGAAAATTAAATGCTTTTATTAAAATATAAAGAGTTAGATTCTTCAGACTAGCTGTTCTTATGTGATGCTTGGAGGCTGCAGCATGGAGGGGGCAAAGCAAAAGCAGTTTTAGGCTGATTTTACAACCCGCAATTCTTAGGATGCTGACTAGTTCTAGTCTTGGTTGCTCCTTCTGTTAACTGTACCCAGGAGTTAGGTCTCCATCCATTTCCCTAATCAGATCCCTTTTACAGGTAAGCTAATATACTGTCAGAATCCCAGCTCAAAAGCAGCAGCAGGAGATGGCAAGAATCAGGGTATAGACCTGCATCATCATACATGTTCTCAGGCATCTAGGTCTAAGGGGGCAGGTTAGTGTCTGGGTTGGAGTCCAGAGCATGGATTCATCCAGGAAGGTCGAAACAGGAGTGAGAATGGGAGAAGCGAGGACTCGGGTGCAGGTAAGGGGCCGTGGGCAAGGCAAGGTGATGTAGTCTTGACCCAGACAGGCTTGATCCTTGTCTTGATATTCAGGACTATGTTCTGAGACTCACCTAAGAAGTAAATATGGGATCCCCAGCCATTCTGGAGGCAGGATCCTACTGACCAGTCAAGGTCCTAGGCAAGTTATTTCCCAGTGGAGAAACTGGTCTATGCTGCTCAGGGAATTCCACACCTTGAACTTCCTGGATGGCAGCTGTCCCTGTCTGGAATCCCAAAGGACTCAGGTTCCAGACTCTTGGCTGCCAAGTCTTGGCATACACTAGCTCTATGTCATCTGTAGACTCCTTGGGTATTCACATAAGCTGATTTTGCAACTGGGTTATGCTTTCAGACTTCAGCAGAAGAGCCAGATCTTCCCCATTTTTGTTAATTTCAGTTTCTCTTTCATTATTGTCTTGTCCGTTCTTTTACTATTTCATTTAAAACTCTGAAAAGCACCATGCTAATAATAGTGGTAAATAAAATATTATTTTTTTGTTTATATTGTACCTTCCTTCATGGATTAAAAAAATGTTTTTATTCCATGAAGCATGATACAATATGGATAAAAATGTAAGCTTCCTTTTCTTTTCCCTGCCAATAGTTCTCATCCCTGACATCATAGAGGGACAATTTGAAGTGGTAGCACGTTCTTCAAGCTTAGTCAGCCATTGGATTCTCTCTTTTCCTACAAGGGTACCAACTGCAATGGTGTTCATTTGAGATGCAATCATAATAGGAGCGGGACTGATACCACTAACTTGCTTCACTTGGACTACAGAGTAACCTTCAGCTGGAAATGACTTTTGGTCACTACTAGTCTGAGCTAGTGAGCTGTATTCAGATCTGTGACCTAGGATAAAAACTCCATATCCCACTGCCAAACACCTGATCTGACCCAGCATGCTGCAAACTGAATGCATTCTGAGATTATGTTAGCAATAAAGAAGTTATAAATTGTATGCTAAATTATTAATCAGTAACAAACACCCTGGGATTTACTAATGTTCTGCCACTGTCAGGGCTTGCCTCTGCCACTGGCTGTATCGACCCCATAGGGGGCAGGGCCGTGACTAACGGACGCAACGTGGCGGCAAGGGAGTGTAGGGACAGGCCCCCAGGCACACGTGGGGGGAGCCCCAGCCCGCGCATAGCTGAGGGCGCAGGGGCAAGGCCTCAGAAAACGTCGCAGGAGGGTGGTGAGACGGAACCCCCCAGCGCGTTGCACCGCTCCACGCACAAGGGGGCGTGGCTAGCCCTACTTAAGGGCTGTGAGAAGAACACAGCACTGCCTGTGATCAGCAGCGCTGTGAGACTGGCCCCCTTGTGTGCATCGAGTCTTCCTTCTGAAAGCTAAGTGGGGCGGGGGGGTGAATACGTTCATGTGGGTGTGAAGGTGTGTGTTGGGCGTGTGTGTGGGGACAAGGGTTGAGAACTGCGTGGGTGGTTGAGTGAATAGGTGGTGGGAGGTGAAAGTGGTGGTGTGAGAGGAACAGCAGTGTGGGTCGTAACTAGGTGGGTAGGTGTGTGTCACAGTGGGTGTATCCTGCCTCCCCCCCCCCCCCCCCGGCTCCATCTGGGTTGCCTTCCCGTGGGTGCTGTGGTAGGTGAGCGCTGTAGGGCTCCTCCCCTGTGTCTCGCTCCCCCTTTTCCCTCACTAACTCACCCACATTAACTTCTTCCCTGAGCACCATGCGAGTGTGGGGGATTATCTTGGGCAGTGTGGATACACGTGTGAACATCTCGTGTGTGACAGATTATCAGGGAGTGGAGGGGCTCCACTCTGGGCCTTGCTGTTCTCCCCCCTATGATGATCTGGCCTCTTCCTGGTTGGGAAGTACAGGGGCAACTAAGATCCTGAGGGGTTGTTTTTCCTCTCTCCAAAGAGTGGAGTCCCGAGCGCATGAGAGAGAGAGAGAGGCTGGGAACGAGCGACGCTGGGTTACTGGGTCCACAGTCTCCCCTTAGAGTCCCTCAACCCTAACAGCCAAGTCTCTAAAAGGAGAGTTTTAAGTCATACATGCAAGTTTTGTCTTGCCACAAAGAAAAGGCTTTAAGTCATTTTTTCCATTTTAAGAGTATCTTTAAAAACACTCTAATTAATATTTTATTAACATTTTTAACAAACCCATAATCAGTGACTCGTATTCATTGCATTTTCCCCATTGGCAGCAATGGGGAAAACACAAAGAACACAGGTCCCTCCCCATTATAATGGTTCTCTTGAAAGGTAAACTTTTAAAATTTCTTTTAAATGTATCAGTAGTTTTCTTCTACTTCCGTAAATATTAAACAATGCCAGTCATAAACAATATATAGGAATTATAAAGAGAAAGTGACTGTAAACAGATTTATTGATTAGCTGAACGTTTCAGCTTCCGCCCTTATCAGCAGATCAGTTGATTTTTGAAATAAAGTGTATTGTGAGCACAGCTGACAGTTCTTAGAACTCTGAGGGTTAAGAGAGTTCTAAGATGAGCCAAGGAATGCAGTAGCACATACAAGAAAAGATAGGGGTTCACGTGTTATCTCCATCGCTGTGAATCCAAACGTTGTATTACGTGCACCCATCTCAAAGAAACTACCACTTTCAAAAGCAGCACTACAAACAGGACCTATACCATCAAGCAAAACATCATCTGCACATCGAGCAATATAATTTACGTGATACAATGTATAATGGATGTCACATGCAATATGTGGGGAAAACCACCACGGACCTCCATACCCGGTTCAGAAATCACAAGTCAGCCATCGTCACTAAGAAAGTGGAACAGCCTGTTGCTAGACATTTTAATTCAGAAGTTCTCACACTTGCTGACCTAGAAATCTTCCCTATAGAAAAACCCTCCAACCCAAAACTACTGGACACCAGGGAAAACGTCTGGATCTACAGACTTGGCACCGTCGCACCCAACGGCCTTAATTTAGGAGATTAGACGTGAACCTCTATCTTTTCTTGTATGTGCTACTACATTCCTTGGCTCACCTTAGAACTCTTTCCAACCTCAGAGTTCTAAGAACTGTTAGTTGTGCTCACAATACACTTTATTTCAAAAATCAACTGATCTGATGAGGGCGGAAGCCAAAACGTTCAGCTAATCAATAAATCTCTGTTTACAGTCATTTTCTCTTTATAATTCTTGTGTGTGTGTGTGTGTGTGTGTGTTACTGGCCAAGAAACTCTGCTCTTAACTTGTCTAGCTCAAAATGTAATGAAATAAATAAATAAACAGTGCATTTCATTTTGTGACTGCCAAAGAATTTCAAGAAAAGAATTTGTGCTCCCTCTTGTACTCTCTCACACCCTCTCCCCCTTTCCTACCCCCAGAGTTTTGTAGGAGTAAATGTTAAACTTTCTTTCTCGTAGCTTTGTTTTTATAGAATTGTCAACTACTGGGAGAGGTGAAAGCATTATAGCTGATATCCTAACCATATGGAATGAACATTCCTTAAATGCTTGTAATGGCTGATGGGATTAGTAATGGGATATTCTAAGAATGGCACTGTGTGTAAGGCCTTAGCTAAGAAAAAAGATAATATCAACTGCCTACTCATAATACATAATTCAAACACTTGTAATAAAATCTTCCCATGTTGAAAATATGATTTTAGGAATATTAGTTATGTGTGCTGTCCTCTGTAATAAAACTTGAAAGAAACATAGTAATTGTTACATTGTCATCTAATTTATTGAAATCTTGTGGACTGTAAAATCTATTACAAGGGTTTGTTCATAACCACTTATTTTGTGCCCGCACTACCCATAAGAACAGTCAGAGATGTGTTTTGGGATAAAGAGGCATTGACCACAACTTTATTACAATATACTTAACTTAAACAGACAACCAATGATAAAGAACCTGTGTGCATGTAGCGGAGAGGAACCATGCTATATAAAGCAGGTAAGAGGACTGAGCTAAATCTCTCCCCTCTACCCGGGTGACTCGACCCTTCAAATTCATCCTCCCCTTGGGTCAGGACGGGTTGCAGCCCCCTACCAGCCATTCTGAGCCTGGGCTGGGGCCCTCGCTCTTAAGAACCCCCGCTCCCCAAGTGGTGATGGGGTGCAAGCGCGACCCCTTAGCTCTTAGGGAGCCTTACCACAGCATGGTTCCTACCCCGCTAACCGCCCAAGTTGCTACAAAACAGCAGCATAACAACCATGGCATAGCTCAACAACCTAACTGCTATGGAGGAGGCGAAAAATCCAGCGGCTCCCTGAGCCAATTAAGCCGACAAGAAATTCCTCCTTGGCCCTGAAAACAGCAACCAGCCGTAGCCCACAGCAGTTGAATTAACATGTCAGGTAAATAGCACCACATCCATCAGTAAAACAACATTAAGAGAAGGGTTGGGTGGGAAAGCGCCTGCATGTGGCCTTGAAATTGGGGAGAGAGGAAGAGGCACCTGGCTGATCCAGGTATATATACCTGGTTAGGCCTCCACCCACCAGGTGCATCTCCTCTCTCCCCCATTGGGCCGTGGTGCTGCAACTTGTGAGCAGCAGGGGAGGGGCAAAGGAGCCTTTGTCAATCCCCTGCCCGGCACCCTGTTCAGGGAAGGTGGGCACAAACCCACCCCCCTGCTGATGGCATGGGAGTGTTCTCTTCAGTTAATATGTACCAAACTAGCTGGTAATACTCAGAAAACAGCAGTTTTTAGCACAGGGCATAACCTCTTTATACTAATTAGAAGCAATTTAGAGGAGAAAATGTTTGGTCTAATTCACTAAGGGATCTTTAATTTAGCAGCAATTATTTAAAAGAACATTTACATTAACAATTAATTGAGATGCACTTGAGACACATTAAAAGCTGTGCTTTTTTTTTCCTTACAGACTGCAAACATTTTAGTCCCTGAAATATGACTGTAATTCCACTTTTTCTCTATTACTTACTTACAATTCGTTTGTATTTTTCATGGCATACAAAATTTTAAGAATGCCAAGTTTTTAAAATATAGACTTAGGGTGTTAACAAATGTGATGGTGGCCCACTGAGGCCCGATTAGGCCTGCAAGCCAACGGCACGTTGTTGGGCCAGGCTGCCAGATGTTGCCCAGAATTGTTCCTGAGTGTGTTGGTGGCGAACCCAGGCTGCTATCCTGGAGACCTATGGGATTGCAGCCCAGGCTAACCTCCAGCATGCCTGGGTAGTGGCCCATGCTATCATGTATGTCAGTCCACTGTTCCTGGTCAAATCCAGGAGGGGAGGGGCATTATGACCGGACACCAGTCACCATGGCTGCCTGTCATGGGGGCGGGGGTGAGGTGCTGAGCGTAGTGCAGGGGCAGACGGCTACATAGCTGTGTGTATCCCCAGCTGCCAGCATGTTTATTGTGCCGACGAACTGGATCCAGACTGCGTTCCCGGTGTGTTCCTGACCTGGGTTGGGTTGTGATGGCAGCGCTCCACTGTCACATCTATAAACACCCTTAATTCCTGTATCCTCTTCTGGACCTAGACATCTTTCCCAACTATATTAACGCAAAGTACATTGGTGAAAAACAGAAAGGCAATGTTGACTATTTCTTATAGGGAAAATTACAAAAGATTTCTATGGTTAGAAATGGCTTCTTTAATGAAAATATAAGAAAATACATACACACCCTCTCTCAACATAGTCCTTTAGCTTATCGACAAGTGGATTGGACTGTTAATTTCTGTACTTTTATATCTGTCATCTTGTTAATTTTGTATTTCTTTTTTCTCAACAGGGAATATTGGAAATTCTTTTACTATAGACCCCATCTTGGGCACTATTAAAATTGCAAAAGAACTAGATCGAAGTAGTCGGGGAGAGTACAGTTTGATGGTGAGAGCAACAGATAAAGGAAATCCTCCAATGAGTGAAGTAGCTTCAGTGCACATTTCTGTCACAATCTCTGACAACGCCTCACCAAAGTTCACATTGAAAGAATATTCTACAGAAATCAATGAAGGCTCCAGAATTGGTAGTTTTGTTGGAATGGTTAATGCAAATAGCCAGTCATCTGTAATTTATGAGATAAAAGATGGTAATATAGTTGATGCCTTCGATATCAATCCAAACTCAGGTGTCGTCATCTCTCAGAAGATACTTGATTTTGAAACTTTGCCTTTTTATACACTAACTATTCAGGGAACCAACATGGCTGGCTTGTCCACTAATGCTACTGTTTTCGTGCATCTTCGGGATGAGAATGACAATGCACCAACCTTTATGCAGGCGGAATACATAGGGCTCATCAGTGAATCAGCTTCAATTAACAGTGTGGTTCTAACTGACAAGAATGCTCCATTAGTAATACAAGCTACAGATGCTGATGAAGAATCAAATGCTTTGCTTGTTTATCAAATTGTTGAACCATCTGTCCACAAGTATTTTGCTATTGATTCTAGCACTGGTGCTATTCGTACAGTAATGAACTTAGACTATGAGGAAACAAACATTTTCCACTTTTCAGTGCAAGTGCATGATATGGGGATTCCACGCTTATTTGCAGAATATGCCGCAAATGTTACTATTTATGTCATTGACATCAATGATTGCCCTCCTGTCTTTTCAAAGGATTTGTATGAGACATCTATTTTGGTGCCAACTTATAAAGGAGTGCAAGTCATCACAGTAAACGCTACAGATGCAGATTCAGGAGTTTTTTCACAATTAAT
Source organism: Sphenodon punctatus (assembly GCA_003113815.1). Taxonomy (NCBI): domain Eukaryota; kingdom Metazoa; phylum Chordata; class Lepidosauria; order Sphenodontia; family Sphenodontidae; genus Sphenodon; species Sphenodon punctatus. The sequence continues at coordinate 5,571,773 of QEPC01001717.1, read as the reverse complement.
TTATTCTATCATTGAAGGCAATATTGGAGACAAATTCTCAATAGGTCCCAAGACTGGAGCTATAACAGTACAAAATACAACTCAGTTAAGAAGCAGATACGAATTAACAGTCAGAGCATCTGATGGCAGATTTGCAAGCACTGCATCAGTAAAAATTAACGTAAAGGAAAGCAAAGCAAGTCAATTAAAGTTCACACAAAGTTCCTACTCTGCAGTAGTTCAAGAGAATTCCACTGCGGCAAAAACAATAGCTGTTATAACTGCTGTTGGAAATCAAATAAATGAGCCTTTGTTTTATCATATTCTAAATCCAGACCCTAGATTTAAAATAAGTTACACATCAGGAGTACTTTCAACTACAGGAATACCATTTGATCGTTAGCAACAAGAATCATTTGATGTAGTGGTGGAAGTAACGGAAGAGCATAAACCATCAGTAGTTGCACATGTTGTGGTGAAGGTCACTATAGAGGATATCAATGATAATGCTCCAGTATTTGTCAATCTTCCATATTATGCCATTGTTAAAGTAGACACTGAAGTGGGCCATGTTATTCGACATTTCACTGCTGTAGATAAAGATATAGGCAGAAATGGAGAAGTTCACTATTATCTTAAAGAGCATTATGAACACTTCCAAATAGGACCTTTTGGTGAAATTTTACTCAAGAGACAGTTTGAACCAGATACACTAAATAAGGAATATCTTGTCACAGTGGTGGCAAAAGATGGAGGAGAACCAAGTTTTTCTGCTGAAGTTATAGTCCCAATCACTGTTATGAATAAGGCGATGCCAGTTTTTGAAAAAACTTTCTACAGTGCAGAGATCCCAGAAAACATCCAGCTGCATAGTCCTGTTGTTCATGTACAAGCAAACAGCCCAGAGGGACTTAAGGTGCTTTATAGCATCACAAATGGTGATCCTTTCAGTCAATTTACTATCAACTTCAATACTGGAGTTATAAATGTTGTTGCCCCATTAGATTTTGAGTCCCACCCTGCCTATAAACTGAGTATACGAGCAACTGATTCTCTGACAGGGGCTCATGCTGAGGTATTTGTTGACATAATAGTAGAAGATATCAATGATAATCCTCCTCTGTTTACAGACCAATTTTATGCTGCAACCCTCTCTGAGGCTTCTGTAATTGGAACATCTGTTGTACATGTCAGTGCTACAGATGCTGATTCTGGAACCAACAGGGGGATTACTTACTACTTGATTGAGAACAATAGCAACAGCCATGATTATTTCCATATAGACAGTGGCACCGGACTCATTCTGATGGCAAGAACTTTGGATTATGAACAGATCCAGCAGCACAAATTGTTAGTAAGGGCAATTGATGGTGGAATGCCTCCACTGAGCAGTGACACCATTGTAACTGTTGATGTAACTGATCTAAATGATAACCCACCATTATTTAACCAGCTGCTTTATGAAGCTAACATCAGTGAACTGGCTTCTCGTGGACATTTTGTAACATGTGTAAAGGCCTCAGATGCAGACAGATCGGATGTAGACAAGCTAGAATATTCCATATTGGCAGGCAATTATCATATGAACTTTGTAATTAATATCAAAACTGGTATCCTCACCATCTCCAACTTACGCAAACAGACTTTGAAAGCACTTTATAGTCTTAACGTGTCTGTGTCTGATGGGGTCTTTAGAAGTTCAGCTCAGGTGCAGATTACTGTAGTTGGAGCAAATCTGCATAGCCCTGTTTTCAGTCAGAATGAGTATGAAGTGGAGCTAGCAGAGAATGCTCCATTGCACACGCTCGTGACTGAAGTTAAAGCCACAGATGAAGATTCGGGCACTTTTGGCCATATCACTTACCATATTGTGAATGACTTTGCAAAAGACAGGTTTTATACTAACGCGAGAGGGCAGATATTTACCTCTGAAAAGCTTGACCGTGAAACACAAACAGAAAAGGTCATCTCCATTACTTTAATGGCCAAGGATGGTGGAGGAAAAGTGGCTTTCTGCAGTGTTAATGTGATACTTACAGATGATAATGATAATGCTCCCCAATTCCGAGCAACAGAGTATGAAGTAAATATTGGATCTGATGTTCCGCGAGGTACCTCTGTCATTAAAGTTTTGGCATCTGATGCTGATGAGGGTACCAATGCCGACGTTACTTATGTCATTGAAGCTGATTCTGAAAGTGTTAAAGAAAATTTAGAGATCAATCAGTTGTCTGGCATAATTACTACAAAAGAAAGTTTAATTGGTTTAGAAAATGAGTTTCTAACATTCTTCGTTCGAGCCCTGGATGGTGGATCTGCACAGAAAGAGTCGATTGTTCCAGTCTATATAAGAATACTTCCGCCAGAAGTGTCTCCTCCCAGATTTTCAGAGCCATTCTACTCTTACACTATTTCTGAGGATACCCCTATTGGAGCTGAAATTGATGTTGTACGAGCTGGACATAACCAAACCATATATTACTCACTAGTTAAAGGAAACACTCCCGAAAGTAACAGAGATGAATTTTTTGTTATTGACAGGCAAAACGGAAGGCTGAAACTTGAGAAAAGTCTTGATCATGAGACAACTAAATGGTATCAGTTTTCAGTGCTAGCACAGTATATGAATGAAGATTACAATGTAGTTTCTTCTGTAGATGTAAGCATTCAGGTAAGAGATGCAAATGACAATAAACCAGTTTTGGAGTCCAATCCATATGAAGCATTCATTGTGGAAAATATGCCTGCTGGAACAAAAGTTATCCAAGTAAAAGCAACTGACCTGGATTTAGGAATTAATGGCCAGGTTACATATAGTCTAGACTCATTACAGGAACTGGATATCACAGAGTCATTTGCCATAAACATGGAAACAGGTTGGATTACCACTCTAAAAGTGCTTGACCATGAGAAACAGGACAAGTATAAAATCACAGTGGTTGCAGCTGACCATGGAGAAAAAAATCAGTTATCTTCTATGACAGTGGTTGAAGTTACTGTTACGGATGTGAATGACAACCCTCCACGCTTCACAGCAGAGATATACAAAGGAACAGTCAGTGAAGATGATCCACCTGGGGGAGTCATTGCTATTTTGAGTACCACAGATGCTGATTCAGAAGAAACAAACAGACAAGTCACCTACTACATTACAGGTAAACCCCTAGAAATAATATCATTGATTTGACTTGTAAAACTAGAAGGACATGAAGTATAAAAATACTGGAAATTGGGCTTTTGAGTCAAGAATTATTTTAAAATGCATTATGTATAACAGATGGAGGAGGTTTTTTTTAAAAAAAAATCAAAAACGATCAGGAGGTATCTTTCACTTATGTATGCAGCAGATTAAAGATGGACTTAGAGTGCATTTATTTTTGTGATATATAATTAGTATTGTACAGGAAGATAAAGTTATACTGAAATAAAAGTTTGTTTAAAGATATGTATCCCAGAAAATGGAATATATCATGAATTAATCTTCAGTAGAATTTTACAGATGTGTTTTCCTATTTAGTGTGTTTCATGATGTCTTCTGTATGGCTTTATTAATCTCCATGCTAGTGCTAATAGCTAATACTGTCTGCACTTAAATTCTTTAGATGGGCATTTGTGTAAAACTATATTTTAAAAATTCCTTTCAAGAAAGGAGTAAACTTATTTCTGTTTAAAGACATGAAGAATGTTTGTCTTAAGAGTTTACCCATTTAAAATGTTTGTGTTTACTTTTTACCTTGTATTCTTATTTATTTGATTTGAATAATGTATTTTCCTTTTGACTGCTTAGGAGGCGATCCGCTGGGACAATTTGCTATTGAAAACATACAGAATGAATGGAAGGTATATGTCATAAAACCTCTGGATAGAGAAGAACAGGACAGTTACCTCCTAAATATAACAGCGACTGACGGGATGTTTGCAACAAAGGCTGTGGTGGAAGTTAAAGTCCTCGATGCTAATGACAACAAACCTGTTTGTGAGAAGGTAGGCTTTGCCCAATACCATCTTGAGTATTTCATGTGCAGCCTACAGGGGAAAGTGAAACATGGAGCTAAACCTAACTTTGGTGACTGCTCCAGAGGCTTGAAAAGGTTGACTTGATCCCTACTAAGAACACACTCACGACTCCCATCTATGAGGAGGAGAGAAATTTTGTACAGCGACCTGGGGAACTAGATTATTATCGTCTTCGGGACAGGTGGAGACAATGGAACATATTCTGTTGGATTGCAATAATTGCAGGGAGGCCCAAAGTAGGCAAATTACATCAATAATTGATAGATATTGGGTAGATCTAGGGCACTTTACATCCAAATTTTGCTAGCATATATTTCTCGTTATTACAGGTAGGGTAATTAGATATTTAATTCTAGTGATGAATTATAAGCTGAGCAAGAACTTTAAGGTCTTGTAAGTAATATATTTATTTACTCTTGGTTTGAATCTGAATTTTTACGTGAATTAATTGTTGTCTCTTCATTTGCTGTTACTGAATTTATTAGAAAATTATAACTCTGAAATTATGTATTTGGAATGGTTGTAAAAATGTTTACGTGTTTACAATAGCCTGATAGACTGAGCAATAACGGTTGATGATTATGATGATTATCATCAACCTTGCTCTTTCTCCTCATACCTCTGCATCCTCCTCCTGTTGGGTAGTTCTACCACTGACCGATAGGAGGCAGATGACTAAATTTGTTTCGCCTGCGTCACTGGAACTACCCAGCCGTCTCTCCAGTCCGTCGTCTGCCTCGAGACCGGTAGGACGCACCCTCGTAGACTCAGGACCTTAGGAACATAAAAGAAAAGAAAGATTACAAGGTTTATTGGCGGGGCTTGAAGGGACAGTGATCCCGAACGCGGTCTCGGGTTTCACATCTTAGGCCGATTGAAGAAGAAAAAAAAAGAAAGATAACCCCAGCCGGCTCCCTTGCACGGCGTCGGAAAGCAGGGGACGCCGCGCAGCTTCCCGCCTAGCAAGAGGCCACCAGTCCAGCGACCCACCACCACCACTGGTTGGGATCAGCGCTGCTTGATCCGACCAAGAGACCATACAGGGCCGGAGTCTAAAGTAAATTAAAAAAGAGTTCAGCCGCAAAAGAGCCGGTGGGCCCCCCCTCCTCCTCCACTGCGGTGGGGGCGGGATCAGCTATGGAAGAAGGAGGCTCCTCAGCCTTGCAGGGCCCCTCTCTAAATTCAATAGCCCAAACCATGGGTGAGATTTTGGTCTCCCTCAGGGAGCTATCCTGCCCAAAAGCAGGGAAAAGGAAGAGGGCCCCGCCACAAGCACGGCTGCCGCCAAGCTCCGCAAAGCAGGAAAATCTAGAGTGGAGGAAAAGGGCAAACGTCCACCAGGGGGAGCTAAGGCCCAGCTTCTGCTCTCTCCTCAGGGCTCTGAGGAAGAGGAACAGCCAGAAGTTTCCAGCCAGGCCTATGGGGTTGAGAGGCAGGCTGGCTGATTCTGACTCTGTGAGCTCAGGGATGGGTTCTGACTCTGAGTTAGAGGAGGGGGAATATGTGGATGTGCCCACAGACCCCAGAGACAGAGAGAGACATTTTCCTAACCAGTGTAGAGAGGAGCTGATGGGACAGGTTAGTAAAACCCTCCAGCTTAAGGAGAAGCCTTCCAAGGAAGCCTCCTCTGACTCTCAGGAGGAGGAAACTAGGGAGTTGATCCCTTCCCTGCACGGCAGGGACCATGGGCTACCCCTAGATAGGGCCCTTTGAAAGATTGGTACTGGAGGAATGGAAATACCCAGACAGAGCCTTCAAAATTAACAAGGCGCAGGACTCCCTTTATGCCTTTTCCAGAAGAAAGGAGCTGCTATTTAAGAGCCCAAAGATTGACGCGGCAGGAGCCTCGCTGGCGCATCAGACCGTTTTTCCGACGGAAGGGGACTGCCACCCTAGGGACCCCACAGATCGGGGGGTGGACTCTGCTCTTAAAAGGGCAGTGGACGGGAATGCAGCATCCCTTAAGATTAACATTGTGGCTTCAGATCTATCCAGGGCACTGATGTCATGGATGCAGGAGGCCCAGGACCCGGGTATATCTGAGAGAAAATCTCAGAAACTACCTTCCCTTATTTGCTTGGCCTCCGCCTTCCTGGTGGATGCAACCACCGATGCCTTAGTCTGGTCAGGTAGAGCCATGGCCAATGGAATATCAGCCAGACGTAGAGTCTGGTTACGATCCTGGCAGGGAGACTCGACAGCCAAAAATCTCTTAGCTTCTGCCCCCTACAGGGGTGCCAAGCTTTTTGGGGTTTGGGGGATAAGGTGCTGGAGGAGGCCAACCTTAAGGACAAGTCCAAAACCCTCCAACAGATCACTCCAAAAAGAGGGTTTTTTCGTGGCTACCCCTTTAGATTCAGGGGGTTCGGGGGTACCTCTAGACAAATGCACTCCCAGGGGCCCAGGTTCCAGTCAAGTAACTTCTCCTTTCGAGGGAGGGGTTTCAGAGCGGGCAGATATGACAGGCATAGATCAAGGGGAGTTGCCGGCGCTCAGAGCAAACAGGAGGCCTGACTATGCCGCCATAGAGATAGGGTGCAGGCTCCAACGCTTCCAGGAGGCATGGCTCATCTCCGTGGCAGACTCTTGGGTCCTATCCTGTGTCTCAGAAGGGTACAGGATAGAACTAGTACGCAGACCAAGACAAAGATTCATAGCCTCCCCGGTGCCAAGAGACTTGACAAAACACAGAGCGATGACAGCAGAAATCCAAAGACTGACAGACATACAAGCTGTAGAGAGAGTCCCCGTACAGGAACACTTTGCAAGAATCTATTCCATCCTGGGTTTGGTTGCCAAGAAACAGGGGAAATGGAGGGCGGTTCTAGATCTGAAGGCGCTCAACAAACGTAAAGAAACGCCGTTTCAAGATGGAAACAGCGGCTTCAATTTGTCAAAGCCTGCGGAAGAACGATTGGATGGCCTCTCTGGATCTCAGAGAAGCCTGTCTACATGTGCCAATCTGGAACCCGCACAAGAGGTGGCTACGATTTGCCTATGACGGAAACCACTGGCAGTTCAGAGCTCTCCCCTTCGGTCTATCGTCGGCGCCCAGGGTCTTCACAAAGATCTTAGTACCCCTCATTGCCAACCTTCGCAGCGAGGGGATATACATATACGCATACCTGGACGACCTGCTGATCAGAGCCAACTCTACGGCCAGAGTACAGACGCATCTGAACATCACGATACAGTACTTGGAGAGACATGGATTTGTGATAAACAAAGAGAAGAGTCACCTATCGCCATGTCGCAGGTTGGAGCACCTGGGGATTTTGGTGGATACCGTCTCAGACCGCGCGTTCGTCCCCCCAGCAAGATGAATCAAGATCAGGTCGCTAGTTCAAATGCTAAGACTCCGGAACCGCATGAGACTCAAGCAACTAGCGAGACTGCTAGGCCTCATGATATCATGCATAGGACAAGTAACGTGGGGACGTTTTCATCTTCGCCCCTTGCAGAGGCAGCTGCGGGGTTTTCAAAGAGAGCTTACACTAGGACTCAACCCTTGGGTTCCCATCACACGAAGCCTAAAGTCTTCAGTGTCCTGGTGGTTAAGACCGGACACACTCCAGGAGGGCGTTCCGCTCACAGAACCAAGAAGGACGGTTCTAACAATGGACGCCAGCCTCCGGGTATGGGGAGGCCACGCGGGATCCCACTCAGCCCAGGGCACCTGGACACAGAGAGATGCAGACAAGAGGATCAGCGTACTCAAACTAAAGGCCATCCGTCTCGCCCTACATCATCTGACCCCGACCTTCCCATCCCGACACATTTTGGTGTATATGGACAACATGACGGCGAAGGCCTATCTCAATCATCGCGGGGGGTCGAGGTCAGCGGAGTTACACCAGGAAGCGGTAAGACTCTTCATGGGCGCAGAACCAGCTAGACTCCATAAAAGCCCTGCACATCAGGGGGCAGGACAACATACAGGCCGACTGGCTGAGCCGCCAGACCTTGGAACCACACGAATGGAGGTTGAACACAACAGTTTTCCAGCAAATAGTAGGGTGGTTCGGGCTTGCGGAGATAGACTTATTCGCAACAAAGGAGAATGCCCAAGTACCTCGTTTCTTCGCACGAGCGTGTTGCACGGAGGCGGAGGGGATCGAAATCTAAATTGCCATGGGGCCTTCTATACGCCTTTCCCCCCGTTTCCTCTAATACAGAGAACAATATCCAAGGCAGTCAGGGAGAAGGCGTGTCTGATATTAATAGCTCCATGGTGGCCCAGGAGACCGTGGTTCTCCGAGCTGATAGAACTCAGCCAGGCTCGATACCACAGGTTGCCCCTACTACCAACATTAATCTCCCAGGGTCCAGTTTACTCATCAGAGATTCAAACATTAAAACTAACAGCTTGGAGCTTGAATGCTTGGCTTTGAGGGCAAGAGGTTATTCCGTAGCTGTCTTGTCCACGATCCAACTTTCTAGAAGGGCTGCCACCCGAAGAAGCTATAGTGCCACGTGGAAAACCTTCGCTAAGTGGTGTCTTCAACAGGGGCAGGACCCTGTTCAGGCAAGGATTTCCCAAGTGTTAGAATTTCTCCAACAGGGCCTAGATAAAGGTCTCTGGGCCAACACGCTAGCTAGGCAAGCAGCAACCATAGACTCAGGGCAGTCGCTAATAGAATGGTTTCCTCTCACAGGAATGTGAGGAGATTTTTATGAGCCACTAGGCTGATCTCTCCCCCAGTAGTACATAGGGTACCCTCGTGGGATCTGAACGTAGTGTTGGAGGCACTAACCAAACCTCCTTTTGAGCCCCTCAGACACGTATCACTATATTTTTTTACTTTGAAGGTTACCTTTTTAATAGCTGTAACATCAGCTAGGTGAGTTTCCGAACTCGGAGCTCTTTCGATGGAGGACAATTTTTGCATTTTTCAGAAAGACTCAGTCACATTAAGATTGGATCAGGCTCTTTTACCGAAAGTCAATTCTGTTTTTCATAGGTCCCAGGAGGTGATATTGCCTTCCTTTTGCCCCAATCCGGTTCACCCCAGGGAAAAGATCTGGCACGCTTTGGACGTGAGACGGGCCCTAAAGGTCTATCTGGCCAGGACCAGAGTTTTCAGACAGTCTACAGCCCTCTTAGTGAACATCAGGCCGGGAGGCAGGGTACCAAGGCCTCTAAAACCCTGATCTCCAAATGGGTGAAGCAGGGAATTGTGAGGCATACAGGGCAAGGGGTAGAATTCCCCCTCTTCAGATTTGGACCCACTCCGTGTCCTCAGCAGCCACGACTTATGCTTTTAAAGCACGGGCCTCATATGAGGAAATATGCAGAGCTGCTACATGGGTGTCTATCCACACTTTCGTTAAACATTATAAAGTCAATGTTTTTCAGTCAGCGGAGGCTGCCTTTGGCAGAAGGGTGTTGCAGGCGGTACTGGATACTTCCGGTGCTGCTGTGCCGGTGCCTCCTTGACTGTGCGGGACTTGGGGCCACTGGACAGTGCCTCCTGGCTTCCTCTGGGTGTGTGTGTGTGTGTGCATGTGCTTCCCGCAGGCTCCTGCTCACATCTGTCCCCAACCATGCTTCTGCATCAGCGCGGGGGATCCTTGCCATCTGGATCTGCCTTGGACCTCTCCGGTGCCTTCCCCGGCTTGTTTGCCCTCCCCCTGTGACCCTGCTCCGTCCCTGTGGGGACCCCTGTGACTTGGGCTGTCTGTGTTGCTGTTGGGTGGCCTGTGCTGTCAGTGGGATTCTGGGTGCCTTTCACCGTGTCCTGGCCTGTTCCAAGCCTGGTCCCCTCCCTTTCCTTGGCCCGGGGCTCCCCCCCCCCCCCAGTGGTGCTGCATGTGTTGGCCTTTCCCGGTGTGCTTACTCCTTCCTTTCCCATTGGGATGTGTTTGTGCCCGGGCATGTGTATGTGTGTGTGGTCTATGTTCTGTTGTGTCCTTAACTTCCCTGTGCATCTGTGTGTGTGCCGCCTCTGCCGCTCTTCTCCCTCCTCCCCCTCCCTTCCCGTTTCCCTTGTGTGGGCGTTGCCTTCTTGCGCTTTTGGCTTCCTTTGCCCTCAGTCAGCCATGTCTTCGTCCCGTCCCGCCCCGGTGTCTTCTGGGTGTTCTGACCATTGTCCAGAATCGACGTAACTTCTGTTGCGTTGCCCCGGGCCGTGGGCCGTCAGTCTGTTTCCTTGCTGTGGTCCCACTCCCGTCACGTCTATCATGGGCTTTCCTGGACCACAGCAGGGGGTTAGCCGGCTCGCCATGATTGGGAATCCACTGTGGTGACCCGGGAGCACGTAATGTCTGAAATTACCTGGTGTCAGCTGGTCGCCTCTTTGGGGACCGGAAAGAATTTTTACGGGAACTCCAGATTGGCCAAGGGATTCCTGGTTTTCACCTACCCCACAGTACTGAGTGAATTTGATCTACTGTTGGCCGTTTTGGCCTGGGTGGTGTTTTGCTGTATAACAAAAAAATATTGTACTCTTTGCGGGGGTCCAGTACTGTTACGTAGTTCTTTGTTACAGAGTTACACGGTAAACTGGGAGTCATCTCCTTAAAAGATGGGAAAGTGATACCTGTCGCAGAAGCAAGGGAGGCAAGTGCCGGGGTTGCATCACTGGGAGGGGTGAAGATAGAGGGCAGCAAGGGGGCAGATGTGCCCCCACACCGGGCCTTTAAGGCTCCTGACTCCTACATCCATCTTCCTTGTCCACATTGTCTAGTGTGGGCTGGAAGAGGGGGCTCAGTTTACTGAAATTGGGAACAATGGCCCTTTTCACACAGACACTCGAACGCTGATAAAATAAGTGTTACATTTTATTATATATGTTGCAGGGCTGCAGGTGTGCTCTATGGGTGCCCTGCAACATGTATAATAAAATGTAACACTCATTTTAAGCAGTGTTAGCGTGTCTGTGTGAAAAGGGCCTATGTCATGGCTCTTCTGAATCTCCCAAGGCCGTGAAAGCCTAATAATAATGACCTCAGTGAATTACCTTATAAATTATAAAAAACAAAGGGTAATTTCAGACATGCACCGGGCATGTCCAACCACGCACCGGGATCCATTTCGGATGCCGGTCAGAATCAGTCTGGCCGTTCTTTAGACGTGCCGGTTGATACCTACAGGGGATTGGGGAGGGGCGGGACTTCACAGCGTGATGTGTGGCCACACAACCCCACCCCCCTGCACTCCCCTGACCACCCACCCTCCGGGAGACGGGCGGGCACAGTGGCCAATTCAGCCGCTGCACCCGATCCCGCGTAGGGTTCCGGGTCACGATCCGGGATCAGCTGAGGTAACAGACGTTACTTTCCGCCGGTTCCGGACCGTGGTCCAGCTAACGAAGGTTCTGGACCTCCAGGCGGCTGGAGGTCCAGAACCGTGGTCAGTGTGTTTCTTGGTGGGTGTTCACCGTGGTAAACATCTGGCAGAACGCACTACAGACATTACGGTATCATGGCCACCACAGGGGGTTCACTGTGGTTGACCGTGGTATCGTAACATCTATAATTACCCAAATTGTGAGGGAATTTGGAAGCCATAAGTACTTTACATTTTCAGGTGTTGCAATCTATGCTATGCTTTCCATTTTCAAAATCTCCTCTCATTCAATATCTTCTGTGACTGTTTTTGCCTCTCCCCCCTCCCCCCAGTGCAACTGCCAAGACTCTACTACATCTTAATCTTTCAGTGTTACTTTTAAACCCTTTCAGGCTTTACATACCGAGTCTGTTCCAGAGGATGCTCCTCCTGGCAAACTGATCATGCAAGTCTCTGCTATGGATGCTGATATTCGTTCCAATGCAGAAATTACATACTCGCTGCATGGAACTGGAGCAGAAAAATTCAGACTCAGTTCAGACACAGGTAATAATAAGCTATAGCACTGTGTATATGAAATTACAGTAACTGACTTACTTTAAAAATATTTTACAGCCAAGTAAAATATTTGTAGAATTGATACTCAAATAAATTAACCCTTATTTCCAATGATGACAGTTATTCATTGTTTTATTGTTGATTTAATGTTAAATTATTTTAGAGGTTGATTGATAAAGGGTAATATTACACATGTATTGCTTACAGATGAAAAAGAAAGGATGAACATTCAGTATGTGTGGGGGGAAATCCCAAAACGTCCTGACTTGAAACCAATTGTTAATCTTCTATGCTGAGAAAAATGAAAGCACGATTTGGGTATAATTTTTCCTTTCAGTGCACTGGGCCCTGATAGAACTGTATGCAGTCTGAGAGCATGTTTGCAGAGAACCAGACCTTTCCTGGGGGCTATATATCCCCAGATTACTCGAGGGAAAAAACCAATCAAATAGCCACTTGCACATGGATGTCAACTTCATCCCTAGCTCAGTATTAGCCAATGAGAATAGTCACTGCAGTTAGTTGGGAGTGACTTAACTCCAGGCATAATATATCACGTGCTGCTCCATGGTCTGATCAGCCAAACAAATGACTTTATCCTTGGGTAAAGTAACACAAGGCTAGCCTTACCTGGAAGTAATTTATCCCATTTACTGTGCCATGAGTAGTGCCATTCACTACACACACTATAAGACTATTCACAACACATTCCATTTTCCAGGTTTTCTATCTCCTTGGAAGCCCTTCTTCCTCGTCCATGGCATATTCACCTAACAGAGGCAAAGAGGGTTGATGAGCCTGACTTTTTCACTCGCAGCAGCCCAAGCTTACTTGGAAACATTAAATGATTGGTCTGCTCTCCCTTACACACTGGCTGCTTTTCAAGCCATCTAGGCCTAAGTGGATCATTCCTAGAATGTTTTCACACAGTCACAGAGGCTGGAGCTGCTCCGTGAGACTCCATGCAGCAGCCACCCATGGGGACAGTGCAGGGAGCCCTTCAAATGGCAGACGTATGCATGAGTCCTGTGGGTGGGGAGAGCCACCACCCTTCCCCCCCCCCCCCAGCTCCGGTTCTACCCGCAAAACCCATCACATAGGCAGAACTCCAGGATCGGGCCCCCAGAGGAGGCAGCAGCCACTGCCTGTCAGTTGTTGGGATGGGGGCTTGTGCGCCCTGGCCACCCACCCATCAGCTCTTGGAGCAGACCCCAAGGAAGAGGAGGAGCAGCGACAACAGCGGAGCAAACCCTGGGGAGAGGAAGCAGGAGCAGCCCCGTACTCCACTGCTACACCAATAGCCACTCAGGCTGGGGAGACCAGGACTGCTCCTCCTCCTTCCTGTTGTACCCTCCACAGCAGCTCCTTCTCCCCAGGGTCTGCTCCAGCAGCTGATGGGCAGGTGGCTGGAGTGCACGCTCTCCCCCCCTCGTCCCCCAATTGCCATCTACAGATGGCAGTGCCAGATGCTTCCTCTGGGGGCCTGATCTTTGCCAGCACCATGACTGTCCGTGGAGCTTGCGGACCTGTATGCGGGTGGGACTGCCAGGGGCTTTTTACACAGGGAGGCGCCCCATGGGAACCTGTTGCCTGAGGTTGGACCAGGTTAACCCACACGGCATGCTGCTTGGTTTCTGGGAATGACGCTGTACAGAGGTGCCCCAGCCCAACCTGGGGCAGACATCCGGCACCTACCCTTCACACAAGCAGGTGAATCCAGGCACCGGAGGTGGAGGGGAGAACAATGTGGGGCACCATGTCGTGTGATGTACACCTCTTGATTGCCAAAGAATAATAGCTCCAATGTACTGTGCAGTCCTATGCAATGGGCAAGGCAAGGGTTGGCATGCACTGTGCAAAGGAACGGCTGTTGTAAGTACATAAAGAGGACAAGATGGAGTCACAGGAAGAGAGCTGGAGTTTGTGTGAAGACAGCTGTCCTGGTTGGTAACAAGAACTACTAGCGGATTTCAGGATGTTAGAGCAGATTATGCAGGGAATTGCTACATGGTTTCCTGGGGACGGTGTTGTTACAGAAATCCTGACCTTGTGCAGGATGGAGTCCATGCAAAGCAGGCAAGTAGGAGTGGCTGTTTGAATGTGCCAGGGGCAAGGCTGTTATCATGGCTATTTTGTTTACATGTATTTGGGTTCATTAATGCTGAAGAAAAGTAGTTTTTCTTACCCATCTCATATCAACTGATATGTTTTCACATCATTTTCTCACTCCCATGATGACAGAGGATATATTTACTTCTAGCTTTGTATTTTCCTAAAGCAAGAAAGTCCAAATATATATATATATATATATATATATATATATATATATATATATATATATATATATATATATATATATACACACACACACATTTTTTATGAGGATACATTTTTGTGTGTGTGTCGAGTCAACTGAAGCTTCAGAGGGATTTTTTTAAAAAGCGATAAAGCCCAAAAGGCTTCCACATTTAATCTTTAAAGTCTGAGAAGGCAGCCACTGACATGTTTTACCCAACTTAGGGCTCATTAGTGTGGTACAGCTGTTGACTCAGCCAGTGACAAAATCATTCTGAAAAAGAAAGCTGTTATTTCAGTATTGTGAGTACAAAAGAACAGACATGTATTTTTATTTTTTTATGAAATCATGTTATAAATCATTATGGGACACTTAATTCTTGGGATTCAACTGAATCTATTTGTTTTATGTTTGTTGTTCTGTTTCTAGGTGAACTGAAAACATTAGCACCGCTTGATCGTGAGCAGCAAGCAGTTTATAATCTTTTCGTCAAGGCCACTGATGGTGGAGGAAGATTCTGTCAGGCTAATATTATTCTGACTCTAGAGGATGTGAATGATAATGCCCCAGAATTTACAGCTGATCCTTACTCTATTACAGTGTTTGAAAACACTGAGCCAAAAACACTGTTAACAAGAGTACAGGCTACAGATGCAGATGCAGGTACATTTTATTTAATAGTACTTCTCATAGTACATAAGACAGATAATAATTGTCCATTACATAGAATCTGATTTTGAGGAATGATTTTTAAGGTGCTCAGTGCATCTCAGGATCAGGCCTCTAAGTAATATATGCAAATAAATACATTAGTATGTTGCTGTCCAATTTTATGAATGTGCATCTATGCCAACAAATATTTGTGTGCAAAGTAATGGGCCTGATTCTCTTCCAATTACACAAATTTTATTGCTGATGTAAGTAGTAAGAGAATGAGATCCCATATATTCAAATGACACTCTGCTCAGACAGGTCCTATTCTGAACATAGATCGTGGAGAGTCTACTATTTGTACTTTATATATGAGTAATTGCCTTCTCTAGCCCTTTAGTGTTTGGCCAGAAAGTGTCATCATGTCAGTATGGTCCAAAGATGACTAAGAATTTGCAATCATTTTTGAGCTTGTAAATTCAGAAGGTGAATTGGAAAATCATTTCCCTTCTGTATTTAAGGTCACAAGACCTTTGCATAATGGCAAGTCATGATGAGTAATATCAACAGCATCTCTCTCAGTGTTAAGGAAAGAATTGTTTGTTAAGCTAAGTTTGCTTAACTGGAAGACAGTAGCAAAGAGCCAGTATTTCACTTTACTGTTCACAAGCAAAATGAATGGCACAAACATTATGTTGTTTTCCAGTGCAGATTCTTGACAGAAAAGGTGCTCCTGTTCATCTTGCATGTTTGACTCTTAAATATACATAATAGATTAGTGACTATCTGTTTGATGCAGAAAGGGTCCATTTTATTTTTTAAAAAGAATTTAAAGCCTTCAAAGAACAAATTATTATTTTGAAGTCATCATTAGATGTGTGATGCTAATAAAATTAATATTAACAGAAACTGGAAAAAAAAGAAAGCTACTTTTTTGTAGTTCGTTACCATATCTGTACAACAAATGTTAGCTCAACACATTTAAATAGGATTACACTCTTATAAAGTTGCTTCTAATCTTGACAATTGCCTACATCGTTATATAAATGTGCTTTAGAATTCATGAGAATTTTCTATCTATATTTTTAATCTGTACGACTTTAACTGAAGCAGTAAATTTGATAATTATGTCATATTCTACTAGGAGTTCTATCTTTGTGTTCTTTTTATTTCTAAAAACACAGGGTTGAATCGTAAGATTTACTACTCATTGGTGAATTCTGCAGATGGGCAGTTTTCTATTGATGAACTATCTGGAATTGTTCAGCTGGAAAAGGCCCTGGATCGGGAATCACAGGCAGTATATACTGTGACTTTGAAAGCTATAGATCAAGGTTTACCTCGAAGGCTCTCCTCTGTTGCTAGTCTTGTTATTTCTGTTCTGGATATAAATGATAATCCACCTGTATTTGAGTATAGAGAATACAGTGCTACTGTATCAGAAGACATTTTGATTGGAACAGAGATTCTTCAGGTATATGCTGCCAGCAGAGACATTGAAGCCAATGCTGAAATCACCTATTCTATTATCAGTGGAAACGAACATGGAAAATTCAGTATTGATTCAACAAAAGGTAAAAGCTTACAATTGCAAATGACCATGTTTTTAGTTAACATACCTGATTAACTGATCAAGTGAACCTAAATCATAAGTTCTTTAAGGTCACTGATACGTAGGCTGATTTATTGTATTACTGTATATGCAAAGGATATACACGGCTCTAAATATAGTCTTGAGAAGGAGTTTAGTAATTTATAAGAAACTAACTGTACAGCACTTTCTATAGCTGCTGCTCAAGGTATCATTATTTAATCTACAAAGCTGAATAGAGATTAAGAAAAATGACCAACCATAATTATAAATCATTGATATTAATCAACAAATGTACTAGTCTATTAACAAGAGTACTTATGTACAATCTATATGATTAGTCACACTTTGTAAAAGATAAATTAGAAATTAAAACAGTACAGAAACTTAATCTTAGACCTCAAACATGGTAATTGTAGAAGATCTGGTATTGAATAAAAATAATTCCATATTGCCACACAATACCTGCAACATAGGATGAAGGAAATAAATGTAAGGTACAGGGTTGCACCATAGTTAGTAGAGTCATTGCTGAATTAGTGCCTGGCAGAAAACCAAGCAACCCATGCAGGGTGGGGGGATAAACCAAGAACAGTGTTAAGGTGAAGGCCAAAGTCATTTGATAGGTGAGGAGACAATTTATTTATTTTTATTTATTGGCCGCCCCCTTATGCCTACGGCATCCCGGGGCGGCTCACAAGTTAAAACAATAATAAAATACATAAAACATCATCAATATAAGTAATTAAAACTATCAGACCCGGGGCCAGGCGAACTTCCTCCGGGAGGGAGTTCCAGAGCCGTGGCCCAGCCACCGACAACGCCCTCTCCATCGTGGCCTGCCATTTAACACAGGGGACCTCCAGGAAGGCACCCCCGGCAGACCGCAGGGGTCGCCCTGAGGCGCAGAAGGCGAGGCGGTCCCCAAGGTATGAGGGGCCCAGACCATATAGGGCTTTATAAATCAACACCAGCACCTTGAACCTGGCTCAGTACGCTATAGGCAGCCAGTACAGAGTGCGGAGCACAGGTGTAATATGTTCCCGTCGCCTCGTCCCTGTAAGGAGACGGGCCGCCGCATTCTGCACCAGCTGCAGCCTCCGAACCAGAACCAAGGGAAGCCCTACGTAGAGTGCGTTGCAGTAGTCTAGCCTTGAGGTGATGAAGGCATGGATAAGAGTGGCCAGGTCGGACCCGGAGATGTATGGGCGCAGCCTCCGCACCAGATACAGCTGGCAAAAGGTGGCTTTAGCCACCGCCTCCACCTGCCGATCCAGACGGAGGCCCGGATCCAAAACCACCCCCAGACTCCAAACCTGCTGGGCTATGGGAGGGCAGACCCCCCCCTCCCCAAGGCACTGGCACCTCCCTCGCCCTACCCACCACCATCACCTCTGTCTTATCAGGATTGAGCCTCAGTCTGCTCTGCTGCATCCAATCCACCACAGCCTCCAAACATTGGGAAAGCAACGAGACAGCGGGACCTGGGTCGGTCAAAAACTAGAGGTACAGCTGAGTATCATCAGCATATTGGTGACATCACACCCTGAACCCTCTCACAGTCTTCCCCAGGGGCTGCATATACACATTAAACAAAAGTGGAGAAGCCAGAAGGTCAGCCCAGGAAGTTAGTCCAAAGAGGCTGACGTCTGCAAGGTCTGGAGCACAGGCCAGAGAAGACCGGTGTGTGAGGTCTGGAGAACGGACAGGCTGGAGGGGAAGACTAAGGGTGAGGGCTAGAGTGCAGACTGGGAGTTAATGAGTGACAGAGCTGGAAACGGGTTAGAAGCAAGAGGCAGGCTGGGAATGAGCACATAGGAGCAGGCAAGGCAAAGGTTAGAAACCAACATACAACTGAGAATAGAGAACCATGGATGAGTTCTGCTAAGTTTTTTTCCTGTTGGGCTACTGTTATGCCAGAAAGCTGCAAATCAGATGAGCAGAGAACATGGCATGTGCTACTGTGGAAAGTCCATCCTAGATTCATAGCCAGAGGATCAGTCACAGCCCTCACTTGGTACAGTGGAACAGGCCACAGCCTAGATATCCATTCAGAGCCACCTGATAATGGGTTTTAGTACATTTTTTTTTCTAACCAGCAACCAGGGCTTAATTTCTAAAGTTATGGTTCCTCAGTGTGCCACAGCTTTAGTATAGGGAAAGGGAAACGCTGATCCGTGGACTGCCTCTGAACTACTGTCTTTTGTTCTGGTCCATGGAACAATTCATGGGCCAGACAAGGACACGAGTTGGGGATGGCAGGATCACTGGGACAGGGTAGTAAAGTCTGCAAGGAATGCAAGAGAAACAGGAGGGAGAACCTCCCTTTTGGTGGTGGTGG
The DNA here is from genome assembly GCA_003113815.1 of Sphenodon punctatus. Lineage (NCBI taxonomy): Eukaryota > Metazoa > Chordata > Lepidosauria > Sphenodontia > Sphenodontidae > Sphenodon > Sphenodon punctatus. The sequence continues at coordinate 5,553,052 of QEPC01001717.1, read as the reverse complement.
GATGTAGAAATAAAGGAGTGGCAGTGCAGGGATGTGCTTGAGCAGGACTGCCTCCTTACACTGACATAACTCGACATGGCAAGTTTCTTCTTTCTAAGACTTCTACTTTTGTCATTATTATTTACTTCATGCCAGAAATTGCACACTTCTGATTTGGCATCGGGTTACTGAGTAGGTTTCTGCCTTCCGGAAGTTAGAATCAAGATCCCTTTTCTTCTCTCCTGTGAGGGAGGGAAGTAGGCCTTGTACTTTCTTGTTTTCTTTTTTACTTTTTGTTTTCTTTCCCCCTCTAACTCCAAGTAGTCTAGCTAGGTAGGGGAGAGGATTACTTTAACCATTGGTCTCCTCAGAGACATGAAAGAGAAGCATCTTTGGGATGCCCTGGGCAACCACCCTGCCCTTCTACCTCAATTAAGGCTTTGGAACCTGCTCATATCTCTGGGAGAGGAGCAACACCCCTGCCTGCCTGCCTCATAAACAAGAAGGAAAATTCACCAGCCTAAGTTTCAGAATTTTTCTATATGCTGGGCTTCACTGCAATATAGAAAATATCATAAAAGTGCTTTGGTTTTTTTTTTGTAGGGGCCATTTTTATTATCGAAAATCTTGATTATGAAAGCTCCCATGAGTATTACCTGACAGTGGAAGCCACAGATGGAGGCACACCTTCCCTGAGTGATGTTGTGACCGTGAATATTAATGTAACTGATATCAATGACAACACTCCAGTGTTCAGCCAAGACACTTACACAGCCGTAATCAGTGAAGATGCTATGCTTGAACAACCTGTCATTACCGTATGTTACTGTATTTTTTTCCCTCTGTATTTTTGTCTTCCACAACTTTCATAGTTTTTCTCATATGGGAATATGTTAATAATATTATTAAAATTAATAAATATGAATAGAAAGATGGACATAAATGAAATTATCTAGATTTTATGTGTGAAATTAACTTTTTGGAAATCTTTCAAAAATGGGAATGTCAACCCAAAAAAATGAAAGTATTGGATGTTTTTTGTGCTCCTCGTAATCCATGTATATGGAGTAAGATTTTATTTGCAGAGAGATGCCATGGAAATTAGTTTAGCTGACATTGGTGTATTCCAAATATTGAAAATTTTCCCTTGAGGGGTCTGTAATATGCTAGGCCTGAAACAGCTGTGCCTTCCATTAAGGATGAGTTTATTGAAAGAGCACTGGTGCCTACCTAGCCCTCTTTTAAATGAGAACATAATGTCCTCTAGGTTATGGCAGATGATGCTGATGGACCTTCAAACAACCACATTCACTACTCAATTATAGATGGCAACCAGGGGAGTCCTTTTACAATTGACTCTTCAAGAGGTGAAATAAAAGTGACTAAACTTCTTGACAGAGAGAAGGTAAGTTCTGCCTTTTGAGTACTTTCGATTTAGTTAGCTAGATTAAAATTCAGGTAATTGACATTACCATTTTATTGGATGATGATTACAAGGTAAATTATGATATGGGGGGTTTAGGTTTACTAAAATGCAGGTATATATTTGTAGTATTTATTTTTGCTTTTCAGAGTTGAAGACTTTTAAAATAGTGTACAGTATGATACCTATAACAAAAAGCTTTCTGGTGGAGCAGATAGGATTTTTATAAATACCTAATTGTCCTAATGCAAACCCACAAAAGCCAGAGAAGTTTTACATGCTGTCTTAATTCACACAAGTCATGCACTTTACCATGACTACAACTACTTTACACCTCGGACCAGACACCATCATCACGACTTTTGCCCCTCTTCAAACATCTTTTTCCCATGCACCTCTTAGCCAAATTACCCTCATCCAAAGCCGTTAAGCTGCATCCACACAGCACTCTTTTATCACAGGCTTCTTGAATCAGTGTTTGTTATCCTGGAATAACTGGCACACTTGAACTGTACTTCTGGTGGCTAGTACAAACCCCATGCTTTAACCACCCTGTCAGTGTGAACACCAGGGTGATGGTAATGTGTTTAAGGGAGTTCTTCCAGAGTTTATAATCCAGAAGAACTGGTCCTGAAAATGTATTTTTTTAGAATGGGTTTTGGCCCATAGCCAAGTTATGATTGTTTTCTGAAACTCTCCCCATACTTCTGTCCCCTGGATAAGTGGATGAATATGGGCCAAAACCTACTTTTAAAATGTTATGTGAATGCAGCTTTATTTGTGGAAATGGCATTTGCTGTAGCAAATTGTTGTGCTGAAAAGGGATAGTTAATGGGAAAGAAGAAATGAATAGCTAGCCTCCCTTGTGGGACAGATTTATGGCTGGCATATGGTTGTTGTAGTGGTGATAAAGTGCGTGCCTGTGCACGAAGGAAAAGACAGTTGATACAGACGGGTTCTTTAACTTTTTATTTCCTTGCTTCAAGTACATTATATGTATAGCCACTCCTAACTGCTTCACATTGAAGCGTGTATATATTAATTTCCTAGTATTCTTAATAAGTAAGTTGGTGCTTGCATCACACAATATTCACCAACAGTTTGTGCATATGAATCTGTATTATGCCAGGAGATGTATACAAGTCTTTTCTCATGCACAGATGTAGTTTAGAATCACCAATACATTAGCATCAGGAATATATGGTCAAGACGTCAAGATAGAATTTCAGTTAGAACTGAGAAACAAAACTGAAACTGTATAAGAAAAGTCAGAGAGAGAAAGAGATTGCCATGTTGGTCCCAAGAAATGGAGACAAAATAATTCAAATGATATTGTTTATTGGACCAACTTCTCTTGGCAAGGAGATGCAAGCTTTCTGGGCACACAGGGCTCTTCCTCAGGTATGTAGCAAGTAAGAAATATATAGACTGAGCAAATGCAGTACAGATACATATGATATATATATGATAGGTATATATCAGCTTTGTTTTAAGATGTCTGGCATCTTTTTCCTTTTTTCCCCTTCCCTATCTCCAGCCCCCTCTGTAGTTACTTTGTCGTATTTACTCCCACCCCAATCACTGACATATTTCCTTATATATAACTGTCCTGAATTTGCTCCATCTATATATTTCTGTCTTGCTACTTGTCTGATGAAGGGCCCTGTGTGGCCTGAAAACTTCTCACCAGCAGAATGTGGTCATTTGAATGACTTCATCACCGTCTTTAAGAAAATTCAAGAAGCCTAAAATTTAACAGTGTGAAAATAATCCACTGACATTTTAGACTACAAAAAAAAAGGATTCATGTCCCATTTTAGAACTTGTTTTAGAGAACTGGAGATTAAGTGTCATGATGTCTAAACATTGATGTATATATAATACAAAATGTTACTGGTCTGATCTGCCAACATATTGCGTGGGTTCAAATATTTATTTCTAGCTTAAAAGAAAAGTCTGTCTCCTTTTTCTAGAATAAACATGTATATTTATTTATTTTTTTTAAGATTTCAGGCTACACCTTGACAGTGCAAGCTTCAGATAATGGAAGCCCACCAAGAGTCAACACAACTACAGTGAACATTGATGTATCAGATGTAAATGACAACCCTCCGATATTCTCAAAAGGGAACTACAGTGTTATCATCCAGGTAATGTAAATAAACCTCAAATGTTCCTGAAGGGTCATTTGCACATCCAAAGAGGATGCTCAGTTTGGTGATTTTGAATATAAGTTTTACAGGTCCTGATTAGCTGGACATATTTGTGACTCACCCCCTTTTTGTTTAGCTAGCTGTTTGGTCACCAGAATTATAGTCACCCTGAATGAAAGACCTGTCAAAGCTGCCTGGGTAAAGATTCTGAACATCTCTTTGCTCACTGCCTCTAGTTTGTAAAAGCCTTTTGGCTATAGTCAGGACCAGTGTTTCTCCCCCTGCTGCAGACAGTCCTCCAGAAGGGTAGCTCCTCCTCTTCACCAACAGGGGGCAGAAGATAATAAGATGATCTGCACATGCCTACTGAGCTACTCCTGCTCTTATCACCAGTCTGTTCTTCTGCCTCGGATCAGCAGGGCGCGTTTATCTTGGCTCCATCAGGAGCTACTGGTGTTTTGAAGGGCACTCCCAGTCCGGAGACAGAATAGACTGGGTGCTCTTGACGGGGCCTTAAGGGCAACTTGTTCGTGCCAAGTCCCTGGAACCGGCACTGAGTCCCTGGCCAGCTCTCTCATAGTTGCCTGGGAGCAGGGAGCCGGCACCAGGACCTGAGGACTCCCTGTTGCGGCAGCGCCTCAGCGAGCCCGTGCCTCCCCCATCCCGAACGTACTCTTGCTGGGCATTGAGTCCGTTCCACTGGGCACCCTCCCCCCCCCCCCTTCGTGAGGGCGGCACTCCCAGCTCCTCTTCTCCCACGCAGCTTCAGAGGGAGAGAGTGACAGGATCATGGATCCCAGCCTTAGGTAGGTCCATTCCGTCTGTGGGGGGAGATATGAGTGTTCCTCCGTCAGGGACTGTCATCCCTGGGTCCTCAGTTACTATGCCTCTTGTCTTCCCTGTAGGCTTCCTCACAGGGAGACCTGGCCTTGCCTGCCTTACCACCGGCTGAGATGCCGATCAACCAGCCAGACTCCTTAATTGCCCTTAATCCTACTATGGGCAAAATGCTGGACTCCCTGACCTGGCTCTGACATACAGGGCAAGTCAAAGAGAAAGGGATTCAAGGGAAAAGATAAAGCTACCGGGTCAAAAAAGAGGCAGTTTAAAAAGGCGAAAAGAGGCAGTTTAAAAAGGCGGGAAACCCTCCTCGTCCAGCAGATGGCGCTTCTATCCTCACCTTGAAATCTCCTCAGCCTTCAGACAGCTCAGCTGAGGAAGGGGAGAGGGGCGAGCTGACCACTGATTCCCTCAGCTTGCCAGGAGTCCTTGCCTAATCCTAGAGACCAGGACAGACAGTTCCCCTCCCAGTATAGAGAAGAACTTCTTTCTCAAGTCGTCAAAACTCTCCACCTGCAGGAAAAGCCTTCTAGGGGAGACTCCTCAGGCTCTGAGCAGGAGGATGACAAAGACCTAATCCCTTCTGTTCAGGCTAGGGATAAAGGGTTGCCCCTCAACAGAGCCTTTGAAAAATTGGTTCTCTCTGAGTGCAAGTCCCCTGGGAAGCTTTTTAAAATGACCAAGGCCCAGGAGGTGTTATTCCTTTTCCAGAAAGGCTTGTTTAAAAAACCCAAGGTGGATGCCGCTGCTGCCTCCCTAGCGAGGAAAACTGTTTCTTACTGAAGGGGACTGTTTCCCTAAGGACCTCACGGATAGGGCCATACAGGAGGTCCTGAGAGGGGTTTTGGATTCCACCATGGCCTCCCTTAGAGTAAACATCCTTTCCTCTTATGTTGCCAGAGCTATGGACGCATGAGCTGCAGCCCTCACACATTTTGGACAAGAAGGCTAAGGTTCTCTCCTCCCGCGTCATGTTGGTAGTTGCTCTTTTGACTGATGCCACCACGGACACTCTCTCCTGGTCTGCCTGTTCCGTTGCACACACCATAGCGGCAAGGAGGAGAGTTTGGCTACGTTCCTGGCAGGGAGACCCCCACGGCCAAAAACCTGCTAGTGGAGGGCCCCTATAAAGGGTTTAAATTATTTGGATCATCTTTAGACAAGGTGCTGGCCGATGCTACTGATAAAACTAAGACCCAAAACCCTCCAACAATTCCTTACAAAAAGAAAACCTTTTCACTCTCCAACCTTTCGGTTTGGCGGCTCCTCTCTTTCCTTTGCCAGGAGAAATCAATCAAACGAAAGAGACCCCAGGTAGTCCTTTCGTTTTAGAGGGCGGAGGCAGCATGGAGCTGGCAAATTCAAACCAAAAGAGCCCATCCCCAGTCAGTCCAGCAAACAGGCATGACGGGCAAGGGGACGTGGAGATAGGGGGCAGACTTCAAGCTTTCTCACCCATTTGGGAAAAGTCAATCTCGGACGCCTGGGTATTGCAAGTGATTCACCAAGGCTATATTGTAGAATTACAAAGGCCCCCCAGGGGACGGGTCTTGCCTTCCCCAGTCCCCACAAACCCCCTCAAACACCTCGCCATGTCCACGGAGCTAAACAGATTAGGATCCTTAGGGGCCATAGAGAGGGTTCCTCCCGGGGAAGTCAGCTTCAGCCTATACTCGATAATCTTTCTAGTGGCCAAGACATCCGGCCAATGGAGGGCCGTTCCGGATTTGAAGGCACTAAACAAATGTGTCAGACCCCAGAAATTCAAGACGGAGACGATGAAATCCATCTGCCAGAGCCTGACACTGGAGGATTGGATGGCCTCCTTAGACTTGAAGGAGATCTATTTGCACATCCCAGTTCTTCCAGCACACAGGAAATGGCTCCGCTTCCACTACCAGAGCCATTAACAGTACAAGGCCCTGCCATTTGGTCTCTCCTAGGCCCCTCGAACCTTCTCCAAGACTCATCACACTCATAGCAAATCTGCACAGGGAGAGGATACATATTTACCCTTATCTAGACGACCTCCTGGTCAGGGCTCCTTCCCAGGACAGGGCTTCAGCGGATGTTGCCAGGGTGATACAATACCTGAATCACCATGGCTTTATAGTGAATGTCCTCAACAGCCAACTGGTTCCCAGCTGCAGAATAGAACATCTGGGGGTGGTGATAGATACTTCTTTAGGCACCGTCTTCGTCTCAGAAAAAGGCAAGAAAATATTCACTCTTCGATCTACTTACTGGGAGCCAGTCAATGCTTGAGACTAAAAACTCTGGCGGGCTACTGGGTCTCCTGGTATCATGCTCCCAGCAGCTCCAGTGGGCCTGATTCAACCTCAAACCTTTGCAGCAGCTGCTCAGGCCTTTTCAAAGAGAGCTCACAAAAGGGTACAGTCCATGGGTAAGGATTCTAAACCACCTAAAATCCCCCATGTCCTGGTGGTTGGGGAGGGAAAGATTCGGAAGGGGAGTTCCCCTGGTGCAGCCCCTCAGAAAGATCCTCACCTCGGACGCGAGCTTAACAGGTTGGGGAGCTCACCTGGATGACCGCTTAGCCCAGGGCCTCTGGTCCAGGTTGGAGGCGACCAGGAGTATCAACTTTCTAGAGCTGAGAGCGATTCGCCTTGCTCTCCAATACTTCTCGCCAGTTTTTCTAAATTCACACGTGCTTGTTTACACAGACAATACTACGGCGAAAGCCTATGTGAGCCACCAAGGAGGCTCGAGGTCCCCTGCCCTCAAGGCCGAGGCCAAGAGACTTCTGACCTGGGCTCAATCCCATCTTCTGTCCATAAAGGCACTGCACATAAAGGGCACAGACAATTATCATGTGGACTGGTTGAGCAGGAGGGAGAGAGATCCCCACGAATGGTCCCTGAACAGGGAAGTCTTCAGACAGCTGGTTCTGTCCTTCAGCTCTCCGGCAATGGACCTATTTGCCAGCCCCGAGAATGCGCAAGTAGACCTTTTTATGACGCGTTCTCGGTGCCGGGGAGCGATGAAGACAGATGCCCTGAACCAGAGCTGGCCTGCGGGGCTCCTGTACGCCTTTCCACCCCTTCCCCTCATTGCAAGAACAGTGGCAAAAATAAGGAGAGAGGGGGCCCAAATTATATTGGTGACTCCATGGTGGCTGAGACGTCCTTGGTTCTCGGACCTCTTGGAACTGAGCGTACAGGACCCCATTTCTTTTCCATCCAGACACCACTTACTATGCCAGGGCCCTTTATTCCATGAGGGCGCGAATTCTCTGAATTTGACAGCCTGGAGGTTGAGCGCCTAGCCCTTGCTCGCAAGGGGTATTCGGAGACAGTCCTTAACATGCTCCTGGCCTTGAGGAGACCGGTCACCAGGCACTCCTACAGGGCAACCTGGAAGGTTTTTTCATTGTGGGCAGTTGCTAGGGGTCAGGACCCCTGTAAAGCCTCTATTCCTCAAATTTTAGAGTTCCTTCAGGCAGGCTTGGACAAGGGTCTCAAGCATAACATCCTAGCTCGACAAGCAGCAGCTCTAAATTCGGTGCTACATGCTGTTTCCAACAACAAATTCTCGGCACACAAACGTGTCCAGCAATTTCTAAGGGCGGCAAGACACCTCTCTCCTCTGGTGGTCCATAGGCGCCCATCCTGGGATTTGAATCTGGTCCTCGATGCTCTGACAAAATCCCCCTTCATCAGGTCTGTATATGCTATCCATTAAGGTGGCATGCTTGGTTGCGGTGACAGTTGGGCGCTCTGCCAACGGAGGAAAATGTCTGTGTTTTCCATAATCAATCAGTCACCCTCGGATTAAATAGGCCTTTATCCCAAAGTGTAATTCTCTCTTCCACAGATCCCAGGAACAGGTGCTTCCTTCTTTCTGCCCGAAACCAGTGCATGCGAAGGAGAATCTGTGGCACACCCGTTGGGCGTTCAAAATTTATCTCTCACGGACTCAAGGCTTTAGGAAGTCCACAGCCCGTTTTGTTAATTTGCGGGCAAACCTAAGGAATACCAAGGCTTCTAAGTCCTTCATATCGAAGTGGGTTAAACAGGCGATAATCAAGGCTTATAAGGCCAAGGGAAGTTCCCTCCCTTGCAAATCTGGCCCCTCTCCGTGCAGGGGGCAGCCACTTCGTATGCCTTTAAGGCAAGAGCCTCGTATAATGAGATTTGTAGGGCCGCGACCTGGGCCTCTGTCCATATCTTTGTCAAGCATTATAAAATCAACACCTACCAATCAGCGGATGCAGCCTTTGGTAGAAGGGTTCTACAGGCGGTGCTAGATCCTTCTGGCGCTGTTTGTTCCCACCCTTAGGGTTTCTACTGCTCGGGTATGTCCCATCCGGAGGACTGTCTGCAGCAGGGGGAGAAAAGAGAATTGGTCACCTACCTCGGTGAATTATTTTCTTCTCCTGCTAGGCAGACAGTCCTCCAGCCCCACCCAAGCAAACAGCAACTTTGGCTAGTTTGGGGGAGTGTTTTTTCCCTTTCCTTATATTTGACGTTCTCCATCTTACCCGACGTCCCTTATAAATGGTTGGTTCTGTTGAGCCTTATCTCTTCCCTAGTTTCAGAGTTCTTTCAAGTTCAGGGTTAGGTCTGGTCCTTTTCTAAGCCTACAAGAGCCGGTCCTCTGCTTGAGACTTCCTGGTGATAAAAGCAGGGGTAACTCAGTAGGCATGTGCAGATCGTCTTATTCCCCCTGTCGGTCAAGAGGAGGAGCTACCCTAAGAGGAGAAGAAAAGAATTCACTGAGGTAGGTGACCAGTTCTCTTTTACTGCAGTGTTACACTGCGTTTGCAGTAAATACGGGCCCAAACAATAGCTAAAAGGCTTCTTTCAAACCAGAGGCAGCAAGCAAAGAGTGATTTAAATCATTGTGAATGCAAAGCCCTTTAAATTACCTGCTAATTGATCACTTGCATATATTACCTAGGTATTGATTGTCCTTTATATGTAGCAGCTGCCTATACCTCAGGGGAAGGAAGCCTGGTCAGTCTCTTCTGTGCAGCTACCACCTCTGGGGAGGACGAAGTCTGAATAGTTTCCTCCCTCCTGCCTTTGCCTCTGGGAAATGTAGAAAGAATGAAGGGAGATGGGGTTGGGGAGGAGAGAAGGCTAGCCATCTCCCTCTGACTGTGTTGTAGATGCTGTCTTTGATGAAGGGGAAATGGGTGAGAAAGAACCAGATTAGCTTCCTCTATTCACGGCTGGTTCTGGGGAAGTGAGAAGGGACCCTTTCAGGCTACCAGGGTAAGCACATTAGTCCCAGTGAAGAGATCAGCCAGAGGGGCTAGGGCCACTTGGATAGGGCTGCCATGCTTTAGTAACTGTGAGGACCAGTTTTGTGCGTGGAACTGCCGTTCTATTTACTTTTTCCTTGATTCAGATCTGGGACAGTTCATCATGTCATTTTGGATGCCAAAGAGCTGGGTTTACGTTTTATGAGCTTTTAAGTTACCAAAATCGGTTGCAACTACATGCAGGAAGTGTTTGCATAATTATGCAAATATGAAAATTATGCACTTTTCCCCACTTGTGGTGAACTTGCAGAATTTCATGTTTGTGACTACAATATTTTGATTTTTTTAGTGCAGTGAACATATGTCCCTGTCTGTAGTGCGTCATTTATGCCAGCACACCCACAAAACCACACTAGACACAAATACTTGGATGAAAGGCATTGGCTGCAACTTTATTAATTCTCATACAACAGGTACCTTGGTATACCATGTGTCAATAGCAACAGGAAACCAAGCGCATGCATAAATAAGCAGGAAGGGGCCAGACTACTCCCAGCACCCCAACCTTGGTGACCTGACCCTGTTGTGATCAACATCACCACCACCACTCCCATCGGTCAGGATGGGGGAACCAGCCCGGCCCAGCCATTTCGAGCCAGGACCTCCACCCTTGCGACCTCCACCCCCAACAGTGGTGATGGGGTGCACGAGCATGCCCCCCCCCTCCACCTCATAGGAAGCCACACCATGGCATGGTTACCAAGCTGCTATCCGCCAAACAGTTGTGACAGAGCAGATGACAACCATGATTAAAAACTGTAAACGCCCCCACAACTGCTGTGGAGAAGACAAAAAACCACCCAACAGCATACCAATTTGTGCAGGTTGAAAATATTCCTTCTCAGACCTGAATACAGCAGCTGGCTTATGCTTATAGCACCTACCTTGCACTTTTAACCAGTGGGAAAACAGAAGCCCAGAAACAGCCTAAATTAAGGGCAGACTGGACGGGTGCTCATGTTTCCCCAGAGCCAAGTAAAAGGGGCTAGAATATATAAGTAGGATCATTTCTGAAAGGTGTAGTAGACAGAAAAGTTGCACAACAATACTGTATTCACTTAATAGGAGTGTGTTACTATTTCGAATGTATTGACTTGTGTATTGATTTAGGCTTAGGATGTATCTGTTCATGGAACCTGTACAGTTAAGTTTAAAAGTGCATACATTACAAATTGAATGGAAATGTAGATTTAAATGATAGATTAAGAATTGTAACTACCCTCCTGCTTCTTGGGGGGTAAGTTGCAGCCTCCTTAGAGTTAAATAAATGGTCATCGCAGCCAAGATGTCATGTTTTTACACTATTAGGGGTAACAGTGGTGGAGCCACTTGGCAGTAGTGATCGGAATATAATAAAATTTATCATAATTACTGGAGGGAGAATGGTGAATAAAACTACCATGGTAACATTTCACATCAAAAAAGGAGACTATGCTAAAATGATGAAACTAGTTAGAAGAAAATTAAAGTAGTTGCGAGGATTAAATATCTGTAAGAGGTGTGGAGACTATTTAAAAACACTGTCTTGGAAGCCCAGATTAAATGTATTCTACAAATTAAAAAAGGTAGCAAGAGGCCCAAATGTCTGCCTGTATGACTAAATGGTGAGGTGAAGGAAGATATTAGAGCCCAAAAGACATCCTTTAAAAAATGGAAAACTAGTCCCAACGAGGTAAATAGAGAAGAGCATAAGTATTGCCAAAGTAGATGTAAAAAGTTAATAAGGCAGGCCACGAATGAATTGGGGGAGCGACTTGCTAAAGATGCCAGAACTAATAATAAAAACATTTTCAAGTGCATCAGAAGCAAAAAGCCATCTCTGCCTGTGAACCCCCTTTCCATCAGAGCCAGAGTTGGGGAGAGGGAAAGCACCGAGTGGCGCCACATACGGGCGATTACCACCAGCACATGAAATGTGGCCAGGGGGCTTCCCGTTTATTAGCTCTACACGCTAAAACGTGTAAGCGTGAGGTGAGTGGGGGCAGCATGGACTGAACATAGACTCCAGTGGGCTATTTGTCTTGTTTATAAACACCCTGTATAGCTCAGAGGGGGCAGGTCCCAACTAACAAACAGGCCCTCTTAAAGAGGCTACTTCCTGCTTTGTCACAAGAATTTTTTGATTTGTAATTTTAAGGCACATGCTCTTCACTGCTGGTGTGTGAAACATTTAATTCATATTCACCCTCCTGAGCTGACAGCAGTCAGAAAGGAGCAAGTATTTCATGGAGCTGCACAGCAGAGAGTTTGGCTAGTTAAGAGATGGTGTTGAGAGCAATTTTTAAAGACGTGCTGGTCACTTGTAGCAAGAACAGAAGTTGTAACATTACATTTTGAGAGGGGAAAAGAAAGAAGATGAAGAGAACATGGGTGCCTGAGATAAACTATATTTGAGAGAAAAATTAAAATATAGCCTTTTTCAATGGCTATCTCCCAATGGGATGGTGTTGATGTGTTTTGTTAAGCCTCTCAGTCTTTTTTATTTGAGCTATATTGTGTGTACCCACAATAATTAGTAGGGGCATTAAGAAACCACACTACAGCTCTGGGATGGAAACAACCACTTTCCCTAGTGGGGATGATTTTCATGCTCATGTAGGAGGGAGAATAGAGGAAAATATTCCTTGGGCTCCTTGGAGTATAGGGTATGTGATTGTCCCTGTCCATTTTATATGATGGCAAGACAGGCTTGTTGCATCATACGCACCATCTCAGGGGACCAAGGATATTCTGGTTCTAAAAATGTATATCTTCCTGCTCTCCTATATTTCAAATGGTGACTTGAGATGAGATGAGAAAGGAAGTGAGGTAGTTGCTGTACAAACTGGAGAATGGGTTTAGAATTAGGAGCAATCTTGAGACTCCCTTTGCTTTTCTATTGCAACATGAAAAATGAAGTGTACAGCTGATTTGTGAGGAAGGGTGCTCCTTGTAATACACAAATCGGCACATTGATCCAGCTGAAGTAAATGGAAAGGCATTAACAGATTCACCAGTCTATATAAAAAGGGGGAGACATTTTTCACTGTGGCAGGGACAGAGGATTAAGCATAGCAGGAGGAGAATGGAAGAGAGTTGGCAGCTTCAAGGGTAATAAATCAAAGTTCCTCTTTCCTGCTTTGAGATCAGTAGGCTAAAATAGAACATTTAGGCTAAAGCAGAACCTGCTTTTAAAGTGCCGTGGCCTGGACAATTCTTACAGATAGGCATTTCAAGCTAGGAAGCCTTCATTTTCCCTGCGTATTTATGTTGATTATATTGTGAAGTTTTCAGATACAGTAGTAATATTGCACTAACATCTAGAGACTCCCATGCACAATTGATGACTCCTGTGCTAAGCAGTTTACAAACAAATAGTAAGACAACCTTTGCCATAAAAGACTTATATTTTATATAGACAAAGACAGACAAAGAGTGGGAGAAAGGAAGTATTATTCTCACTTAACAGATGGGGAGTGGAGTCACAAGAGAGATTATGTGATTTACTCAAGATCACAGGGAGCCTTGTGCCACTGTCAGGAATTAATCCCAGATCTCTTAAATTTCAGTCTATTGTTTTGACCAGAGGACCATCCTTCTCAAAAGGAAATCAGTCTATATGAAACTTACCACATGTGAGCAGCTGTCAGAGTCATTTTGTTTATTCTTTCTTTTTGCTTTTGAGGCTAATCACACAAAGCATTTTAGAGATATGAGAATTTAAAAATGAGTTTTACTTCCTAGAAGGATTTCCAACTCTTTTGGCTCATCTTTTTTTTTTAATGATTTGGTGTTTACACTCCAACCTTTTCCCCTTTGGTCTCAGCAAGGACTAGCTTTGGAATGTTTTGTGAGTCAGTGATTAAGATAAAGGCAACTGTCCTCACTGTGATCGGTTTTAGAGTCAAGCCATTTCAAAATATGATCAGTCAGAACAGCTGGAAAACTTTCTTGACAATGAAGAACTACCAGTTCTTACAATGCTTCCTTTCTCTCCCTACATCACTATTATTCATAGAGTAGTATATTTCTCCATCGGTAGATTAGATAGTCCTATTGATTTCATCATAAACTGTTTGGGGGAGGGGTAGTATATTGTATAAATTATATTGGGGGTTGTTATCTAGTGGGCTGTTATTGCCGTAATGATTTTTGTAATGATGTGTTGTGTTTATTATGATTGATTGATTTTTTATTGTTTGACCAATGGTCTTCAACAAAATAAAATTTAGATATACATAAATATACATAAATAAGTACATACTTTATCATCTTACAGATGCAAACATTATTCCAGTTAGTTACATTTGTATTTTCCATGTTTAGTCCGAACTCTATAGTTCTACTAAAATCAACATATTCCCTGATATATGTTACTACTTCAACACTACTCTGACCTCTCTGACCTCAGGGGGAATTTACCTTTTTCAAAGGATATTTCTTTACTTTACTTTCATATCGATTCAATATTATACCCTCCCAAAGTCTTCACATATAAAGATCTTTTTTAATTTGTTCCCCGGTTGTATCCACGCATTGCTTTTCCCGAACTGCCAGAGCTCCCAAGCAAAATTTTGCAACTTGCTTTGTCTCTGGCGAATTTCGTGGACCGAACCACTTCCTCAAAATGCCAGTCCATGTGGGCATATTTGTTTCCTTTAATAGTGGTTTCAGTAAATTATTTCACAGTTTAGCATAAGCTGAACGGTGAAGCAAAACATGGAAAAGGTTTTCAATCTCTCCTTGGTCACATAGGATACAAAATCTTGAGCCTTTATCAATACCCCTATACCTCCCCTCTGTCCAAGCTGAAGGGAATAAATTAATATTGTACATCGTATATACTTGCCTAAGTTGGGGTTCATTCCATTCATAAAGGTAATTTTCCCTCCCGTCCATCATTTGGATAACATGATATTCTGGGGCGATTTTTTGCATCCTTATCTTCGACTGCAACTCTTGCGAATCCTGATCCAGTATACGCTTCCTAATCATGGCTCGGGCCGTTAAATAATCATATGAGTAGAAGAACTCCCTAGAAAAACCTAACTTTTGGACTTCCCTCTCCATTTCCGCTAGCCACTTCCTTTTTTCTCCCTGGGTATAAACTATTAACCCGTTGCCTGAGCCATTCAAGACAATCTTAAGCCGGAAAGTTATCATTACTAATAGAGCTCTTGCTCTCACCGAGGGGACCCCAGCCTCTGCCCTTAGTAAGGCTGCCGGAGTTCCTCCCGGTAGCCCTAAGATTGTCCTGAGGAACTTGTTTTGATATTTCTCCAGGCTATTCAAATAAGCCATTCCCCAAACTGGAATTGCATACATAAGCTGTGCTATAGTTTTGGCCGTAAACAATCTCAAGGCAGGGGGAATCAACTGACCCCCCTGTTTATAAAAAAAAGGAGACTATAGCCACTATAGATTTATTGGCCTGTTGTTCCACGTAATTCATGTGACAGGACCAGGAGCCAGCCACTGCTAAATAAATCCCCAGATATTTAAACTGAGTAACCTGCTCTATTGGTACATCCCCCATTCTCCAGGAGTGAGTGCTTCTTCCCCTCGTCCTACCTGTAACCAGCACTTTTGTTTTATCATAATTAACTGTCAAATCCTGTTGTCTGCAGTATTCCTCAAACCTTTGGAGGGCTCTACTCAAACCTGTCTGTGTCTGTGAGATTAGGACCGTGTCATCAGCATATAGGAGTACTGAAATATGCCTAGGCCCTAGTTTTGGGGGGTGTGAAGAGTCATCCCTCATAAATTCAACTACGTCATTCACGAATAAGTTGAATAAGGCAGGGGCCAACACACACCCCTGCCTTACCCCTTTATCCACTGGAATTTTTGACGTCAATGGCAAGGAAGATGTTACCCTCACCTGCATAGAGTTTCGGAGTGCAATTTGATAATCAAATATAGAAGGCGCAAATCCATTGTAGATCTTCTTAGCTTATTCCACAGCCTCTCTCTATTTATTGAATCAAATGCAGCCCGCAAATCCACAAAGCATAGGTAGAGCTTTGATCGTGTTTATTATGTATGATTATGTTTATGTTGTGAGCCGCCTTGAGCCATTTGTAATGGGAGAGTGTGGGATATATATTAAAGATGATGATGATGATGTTTTGGCTTTGTTTGACAAACCGTAATGTCGGTTAACTTTTTTCTGTTTCAGAAAAGAAATCTGTGTCAGGTTAGTCCGAAGTAATTATATCATTATGATGAAACTTTCTGATGAAAAAACTTTTTTTCTTCACTTATAGGAAAATAAGCCTGTTGGTTTTAGTGTGCTGCAGTTGGTAGTAGCAGACAAGGATTCTTCCCATAATGGTCCACCTTTCATCTTTACCATCATGAACAGAAATGAAGATAGTGCTTTTGAGATTAACCAACAAGGAGTCCTTACTACCTCTGTTGCACTGAAGCGCAAAGTGAAGGATCATTATATTCTTCACGTTAAGGTATTAAATGCTTGTAGAGTGTGTGTGTGTGTGTGTGTGTGTGTTTGTTTGTTTGTGTGTTTGTTTGTTTGTTTGTTTTCTGGAACCAGGTAGAGTGTTTTCATTTTGGTGGAGCGGTCTGTGGATTGGTTAAGGATAGGTAAGTAATAACCGTTTTTTATTTCTTTTGATGTATATTATTTGTTTTTATTCTACTCACCCTGAGCTTGCTTTTGTGGAATAGGTAGGATGGAAATTTAAATAAATCTGTTTATACCCTGGCTGAAATATCCAACTTCATTTCTGTCAAGAGGGATATATATGCCTGATATTTGTGTAACTCTTTCCTTATATCTCAAACAGTGACTAAAACACTAATCCTGCAGTGAGATCTGTGCATTGACTTCAGATGTGTGTGAGTCTCATTGTGGGACTAGAGCCTTAGTGAACAGTTAATATCAGAACTGCTTATTAAAGACTTTTGCTATCCCTTCGTTTTGGATGCCTTTCCCGAATATTGTTCCATCCTGCTCATTTTCGCTTTTAATTGTGCATGTTGCTCCACACCTGTCATCCACCTGGGAATGCAGCTAAGTTCCAATTCTGCAAAGCTTTTCCTAAGATGACCTGTTAGTAATAATAGTACAGTACAATGCTTTCCTGCATCACTTTTATTCACATTGGGTAAAAACAAATGTGCAGGCAATGTGGTGGCTCCCCGGTTGGGTCAGCGAGCAACACAAAACAAACATGTCTGTGACTCAGGAGGCCGGAGAGCTGTCCCACACCGTGACAGGCAGCTATGGCAACCAGTCATGGTACATGGCAGGGACGAACAAACATGCTAGCCCATGCCTCTTTGCTCGGGCTGCACTTTGGAGATTTTCCTGAGGCCGCAGCCTGGGCCAGTTGCCTACCCAACCCCTAGAGCAGCCCTGGGCCAACATCTGGCAGCATGGAACCACACATGCAGGTGAATCCCGGATCAACACAGGCCAACGTGGGGCAGCATCACATTTGTTTTTACCCATTGAGGCTTTGTTTCAGGCTGTGCCAGTAAGCTATAGAATGTTCCCTTGTCATTTACAAGGGAAAGGGGACTTAAATAAAATATAAATTTTAAATATTTATATTTTAAATACAAATAATATTGAAAGTATTAAAATTTAAATATCACCATAACTTGATGTGGCACAGTTCAGTGTCATTTGAAAGCCTTTTTTTTTTCCCAGCCCTGTTAATCAGTATTCTTTTCAATGGAATTTGGATAGCCAAATGTTCAGTGCATGGTAAATGTCTGCTCAGATTTAGCCCAGTTCTAAAATGATGGCCTTAGTAGGTCATCCAAATCCAGTATTAGTATACTAAAATCTGTGCTTAGTAATGAGGATGCCTCTTTCATGTCTAAATACGGATTTGAGCATCAGAAATTGGATTGGGACATCTGTCAGTGTCCTCACATTTGAAATTTGTTCCACATGGTTGCGTGTCAGAGTAATAACAATAAAGTTTTGACTTATGTGATAAGGATTAGTGAGTATTATGTGATAATGAAAATTTTGGGTTGCTAGCTACACTGTCTTCAGAAGATATAAATCTCTACAGTTCCACTGGAAGTTAGTGAAAGTATATCATTTTATACCAGCTTTGGTCCTGTGACCCTAACATTCGGTGTGTTGTAGATTTTTATGCTCCATGTTTATCATTAACCCAGGTTGCTAAAAAAAAAATGCATTACAAAGCCCCAAAGATTGAATTCAGTAATATATACATTTATTTCATTCCACAGTCTTGGAGCATGAGATCAACACTGAGTGCTGCTGGAGTCTGGGAGTGTTTAGTGCAGCCAAAACTGAGTTATTAAAAAATCGGTTCTGCTGGCTCACGCATGCGCAGTCGAACAGCTGCTGACCGAAAAAACAGCATAAAGAAAGTTTTGTGACTGATTTTTAAAATCACGTAACTTTATCAGTAGCCATCTCTTTCACAAAGACTTTAAGATGTAATCAGTTTCATGTCAATTACCCACTTGCCTCAGAAAGCCAGCAAGAGGAAGCTCTAATCAGTTACATGTCAATTAATACCCCCCACCCTGCTTCACTCTGTCCCTATGAAAAGTCTGCAGCTTTTGAAAAGGTGCAGACTTTTCACTGATATAAAAAGGTGCAGACTTTTCATAGGGAGTCAAAAGGAGTGAGGCCAGGGGGTAATTGACACATAACTGACTGGAGATGCCTCTTGCTGGCTTTCTGAGGCAAGTCTGTAACTGACATGAAACTGACTGGAGCATAAAGTCTTTGTGACGGAGCTGGCACCTGATAAGGTTACAAAAAGCAGAGTCACGTAACTTTCCTTATGCTGTTTTGTGCTGGTCAGTGGGTGCTCGACTGCATATGCACCAGCTATCAGAACTGTTTTTTTAATGTTTAATAACTTGGTTTTGGCAAGTGAAAAGTCTGCAGCTTTTGAAAAGTTGTAAACTTTTCATAGGGAGTCAAAAGTACTGAGTGAGACATGGGGTAATTGTCATGAAACTGACTAGATCTGCCTCTTGCTGGCTTTCTGAGGCAAGTGGGTAATTGACACGAAACTGACTACAGTGTAAAGTCTTCCTGACAGAGCTGGCTTCTGATAAAGAATCATCGGTATCTCTTCCCCTTGGATGAGTTGAGCCCCAAAACTTCACAGGCTTGGAGCATGACATCAATAACAACTGCTTCTGTAATATGATAGTGACTGGTGCAGCCAAAACAGATATTAATGATTTAAAAATCAGTTCTGCAGCATTGCACGTGTGCAATAGAGGTGGCCATGCTTCTGCCGGCAAGGGGACAAGCCTGTTGGTGAACTTCAGCAGCGTGAAACTGGGAGGGGGGGGGGACTCGCCGTTGCCACCTCCCTCCCACGCCTCTGCTGCTACTCATCCACAAACAGTGAGTCTCACCCTCTGCCTGTTCCCCCATACCCACTAACCTCCTAACCCTGCTGTAAGGAAGGGGAGCCACCAAAAGACTAGTCCTGTCCTTGCTCAGCTCCCCAGCCCCTCGCAAGAAGTGTCTTAGGACTTTCAGCAGGAGCAGCCTCTCCCAAGTCCCGAGGCAGACACTTCTTGTGAGCAACAGGCTGGGGAGCTGAGCGGGGACAGGACTAGCCTTCCCTGCAGGCTAGTGGGCAGGCACAGGAACAGCGGAGGGGGGGCTGCATTAGGACCTCACACCCCGGGCGCCGCTAATTTCCTGTGGCTCAGGGCAGAGACAGGATTTACAGCGGGGCTCCCCTTTTCCCCTGGTTCCTGGCAGGCTTGCCAACTTATGGAGGGGGGGGGATGGGGGAGGGGAACTGCGCCACTCCCCCGGCCCTCTTCCTCCCTCACTGGCCTGATGCCATATGGCTTGCTGCCCCCGCTAGGAACACTGGAGCTACAGACATGTTTCCTGTCTGGGCATGCAAGGACTACATTTTCCAGCATGCCCAGACAGGAAGAACAAGATGGCAGCAGCCCCCCTTGTGCCCTCCTGCAGTGTCACGGGGCCTTTTGAAAAACTCTACAGCCTCCTGTGAGGCTGCAAGTGACAGCGGCGTTGTTGGTGAGAAGAGTGTGTGTTTGTGAGAGAGTGGGGAGGAGAGTCTGCATGCGCATG
This sequence comes from Sphenodon punctatus, assembly GCA_003113815.1. NCBI lineage: Eukaryota > Metazoa > Chordata > Lepidosauria > Sphenodontia > Sphenodontidae > Sphenodon > Sphenodon punctatus. The sequence goes on along the minus strand of QEPC01001717.1, from coordinate 5,533,307 downwards.
CCATGCGTGCTTGTGAGAGTGAGTGCGGGGGAGAAGAGTCTGCGTGCATGCATGTGTGTTTGTGTGAGAGAGAGAGTAGGGGGAGAAGAGTCTACGTGTGTGTGTGTTTATGAGAGTAAGTGAGAGGGGGGGAGAAAAGTGGATGTGTGTGTGTGTTTGTGAGAGTGGGGGGAGAAAAGTGCATGCATACATGTGTGTGAGAGAGACTGAATGGAGGGAAGAAGAGTGCGTGCGTGTGAGAGAGAGAGAGAGAGAGAGAGAGACTGAGTTAGGGGAAGAAGAGTGCATACGTGTGTCTGTGTGAGAGAGAGAGAGAGACTGAGTTAGGGGAAGAAGAGTGCATACGTGTGTCTGTGTGGGAGAGAGAGTGGCGGGGGAGAGTGCGTGTGTGTGTGTGGGAGAGAGAGAGAGATTGAGTGGCAGGGAGGGGGAGAAGTTGAGAGAATCTTTCCCTAAACACCACCTGTTTTGGTGTGGAGGCTATGTTTTTAAAAAGTCACACACCAGGTTCCTCCTCAAACTTGTTTGGCTCTTGTACAGTTACTCCTAGTTTACACTAGGGTTAGATGGGGATAATCATTCCCATTGACCCTAATATAAACAAGTAACTTCATATATGCACAACTTAAAAGTTGTGCAACAACTGATATATTAATGTGCTGATATGATTAACATATCGCACAAAACCTAGAAATTTACCAAAACAAAAAACTTTACAGCTTAAAAAACAGTTAAATGCACAACAGTTTTTAAAACAAAAAACTTTCCTCTTCAAAAACTTAACAAAATCATTTTGACTCTAGCTTAAACTCCAAAAAACATACAAATTCATTACAATTACAGTTAAAAAAAAAATCAACTCCATAAATTGCAGCAAGACATAAATGCCAAAAAGCATGGAAATTATTTCAGAATTTGAGTATTTCATATTTTATCCTTATTACATAAATGTAATATATGTACTTAATTCCTTACCATATATACTTATTTATTCATTTTATCAATAACTAAACTTTCACATTTTTTCAGTATTAAACTTTAATTTATTATCATAATTTGACAGTGAACAATTTTTTCAGAGTGCATTAACCTGTCTGTTTCTGCAGAACTGCATTCTGTACAGCAAATTGTATAAAGTTCTCTACACTGACATTGTTAACCGTTTATTGTATAAAGTGTATACAATTTCTATACATGTAGTAAAGGACAGAATTAACTCATCATAACTTTCTGCACGCACCTATTTCATTTTGATGTGTTCCCAAGTGGTGTACCACACTTGGGAATTTTTAACTCAGTAGATTGGTGTGAATGTGGAGAAATGTGTATGTTGGTTATTTTAGTGTGTGTCATTCTGATTTCTTTGTAAGAATGTCCAAGTTTGGAGAGGGGGAAAAAAATACTTCAAGTGCCCTCTGCTGTCTGAAGTTAGCTACTGTGCATTTTATACTTGCTTACTGATACATAGCAGACTTGGTTGCCATATGAAGTGTTAAACATTATATCTATTTAAACTTTGAAGGTATAAACATTTTCTAATGTAATTCATTAAGAGAAGGCTAATAACCTTTATTTCAGAAAATATATAATATATATAGTGTGTGTGTATTTACTGTGCTATTATTGCTTGAAAAATGTTAAAAGACTTTTTTTCACCTAACAGCATGATTTTAATTTTCTGCCACTTTTCCTAATTCATATTAAGTAGCGGTGGCAGACTTTCATTTTGCTGTTTTAAAGCACCCTTTGAGAGATCAGACTATGAAGTTAATTGCACAGATTACCGAAGTAGAACTATAATTTGTAGTGGTGCTACTTGAGTTCTCCCTGGTATAATTCTGTCAAGCTGTATGCTAAGTGTGAGACATCCATAAGTCATTTTCTATAGCAGGGGTAGCCAGAATTATGCTGCACATGGTCCACTTGAGCCAGGCATCCACCTTGGGTGATCTACCAGAATCCCTCCTGTTAGCTCAAGTGCTCTAGGGTGAGAGCTCTCCCACTGGCTCCCAGATCTAGGCCACCACAGCAACTGGTCTCAGAAGTGGAGAGAAGCTCTCCCCCTTAGCGAGAGTCTTCCCCACCACCATGGAAGTGCTCTCCGAGCCCATCTCTTCCCCGGAAACACTCCCTGGGGCCCCAATCCCATTCTCTCCAGAGGCTATCTCTGAGATGCTGATCTCACTGTGGGCTACTGAAAACTAGCTAGTGATCTTATGGTAGATTGTAATCTGCCTCTTGGACACTTCTGTCCTATAGCATAGAAAACCTATTTCTTTTCAAATATCAGCATCTTGTAAGAATTTACAGCTTTAGAAGCTGATGAGATAAAGCAGAAACTCATTATTTATTTTCTCCATTCTCATTAGGTGGCAGATAATGGAAAACCTCAGTTGTCATCTTTGACTCACATTGACATTAGAGTTATTGAGGAAAGCATCTATCCTCCAGCAATTCTGCCACTAGAAATCTTTATTACAGCCTTTGGGGAAGAATATTCTGGTGGTGTTATTGGGAAGATTCATGCAACCGATCAAGATGTTTATGACACCTTAACATATAGTCTAGATCCCAAAATGGAATCCTTGTTTTCTGTCTCTAGCACAGGTGGCAAGCTGATAGCACACAAAAGGCTAGATATAGGGCAGTACCTCTTGAATGTCACTGTTACAGATGGAAAATTTACTACAGCAGCTGACATTACCGTACATATTAGACAAATTACACAAGAATTGATGAACCACAGCATAGCTATACGCTTTGCAAATCTTGCCCCTGAAGAATTCATTGGTGACTACTGGCGCAATTTCCAGAGAGCATTAAGAAACATCTTGGGAGTGAAAAGAAATGACATACAGATCATTAGTTTGCAACCCTCTGATCCTCCATCAAACCTTGATGTACTCCTGCTTGTTGAAAAGTCTAGCAGTTCTCAGCATCCAACCAGAGTTCTGCTCCATAAGATCAACTCTTCTGTAGCTGACCTTGAAGAGATTTTAGGTGTCCGGATACTCCAAGTCTTCTACAAGCTATGTACAGGCCTGGATTGTCCTTGGAAATTTTGTGAAGAAAAGGTGACAGTTGACGAGAATGTCATGTAAACCCACAGCACAGCAAGGCTGAGTTTCGTTACTCCTCGTCACCACAGAACAGCAGCTTGTCTTTGCAAAGGTAAAGAAAAGGTGTACTATGAAAAAAAAAATGAGTTATCATTTTACGCTAGCTGAGAAATTGATAACAATTTTACTTTAGAGTCTAAACTTAGAGATTGGCAAATGGCAGCTCAAAAGCTGTACGTGGCCCTAGGTACTGGTACTGTGGCTCTTGCCAGAAGTGGCTTGTTGGGGGCATGTCCATGTGGCTCCCTCAGGAGCAAGAGAAATCAAGCTTCTGTTGCTACTGCCAGAGCCTCCCAGAGTTGTGGGAGCAGGGACAGTATACCCTGAACCACTATTGCCGATGCCGAAGTCCACTTGGCTGCCTGGGAGCTGGAGCTTTGATGTGAGGGGGTTTGGTGTGGGGAAAGTCACATTGCCCTGGGACTGGGGAAGCTGTGATCAATGCAAAGTGTCTTGTGGCTCTCTGCAATATGAAAAATTTGCTATGTGCGTCTTGGGTATGGGAACTTTGAGCACCCATTGCCTAAACTAAGGGTTTCCAAACTTTTTGCCTATATAACCCCTTCTGAGACTTAACTATAATCCCACAACCTCAGATAGCAACAGGCATAGAAAGTATACCAAATGTTAGTCAGCATCACAACATCATCTGTAAATGATGAGGGTCTCTATGGGTCTCATCTACTATGGGTCTCATAGAATCTATTGAACTATTTAATTCTACATAAGGGAATAATAAGGACGTCTTACATATCTGTCACTTTCCCAACACACAGTTGTGCACATATCTTCCCTAGTGTAAAATTAAAGATTTATAAAATATGAATTTATTTGCTTAAAGATAAACTTCCCATTTTGCAGCTCCTCCAAGATGCAGTTGCATCTCCTTGGACAAGCAGAGTCCTGGCAAAGTATCTGTGGTGCCCATACAGCATATGCATGGTGCTAGTTTACCATCAAGAGGGTGCAAAATCTGTAGAACAGGAGATATGGGTCAAATAAATCCTCTATTGAAGTGAGCAGAACCATAATGGTGTGAACCAGCTGATGATTTGGCTTTTAATAAACATTTATTTATTTATTTATTTATTTATTTATTATAAAAATAAACAAACATTTATTTATTTATTGCATGAAACAATTAGTGCTTTAGAGGAGGTCAATTACCACATTTTAAAAATTTGTGTGCCCTTCAAAAATACTAGACGCAAGGTATGAAAAAAATAAATAGATAAAATGGATTTATCCTAGTAAATGAAAATAATAGTCCAACTTCAGGTAAAAAGAGCACAATATTGAGTGAAGAATTCCCAGCTGGTAGGGGTTGAAATCATGATAGTTTAGAAATTCCTTTGTCACAGCACTTAATTGCTGGCTGGCCTATTTCCTTTTCACTCCCCTATCGTAGCTTTCCTTTTATTTTCTCCTCTTGTCTAAATTTGAGAAATGTGTATGTTTCAGCTCCGATGTGTCATTGCTTTAAATTGCCATGTGTGTGTGTGGGAAAAAATGTTTGTTTGTGTCTTACAGAAGGGAAATGCCCCCTTGTGAACAGCGTGTGTGAAGGAAACCCATGCCCTGAAGGTACTGAATGCATAGCAGATGCTAATGAAGGAAAGTACACCTGTGTTTGCCAGGGAGGCAAACCTGGCCAGTGCCCTGGTGAGAATTTAATGCTGATATCATTTGGTAAGACTGTAGCACAGGGTGGGGAACCTTTTCCCTCCCAGGGATCACCTTGAAAATTAGAACAAGTTAGGACCACATAGACCCTTTTTACACGGGCTGCAGCTGTGGGGGGAGGGGTGCGCGCCACTGCAGGGGGGCGGGTGTCCATGGACGCGCACACATCCCCATGCATGCCCCACACAGAGCAACGTCCATTTTCCCCAGTTGCTCCGTGTGAGGACGATGGGTGGAGGTGCGGGGGTCACAAGAGTGCACACACACCCCTACTCACCCGCCGTGGCAGTCACACGGGCAGCACCCACTTATGCCCATGCAGCGGACCTCCATGAGTGGCTGTGTCTCATGTAAAAAGGGCCATAGAAGTGGAGGGTGTGGGTGTTTAAGAGGTGCACTCAGGAACAGGAAAATCTAGATCATGGATCTGTCTCCTGTCCTTGAACGCATGCCCTCATTTCTACTCTCTTACCCTGAGCTCAGTCTTTCAGTACTTGGAAGTAAGAGCTAGATCCACTGGGCAGTTCCAGCCACTGGAAAGGTTCCAAATAAAAGCTAGCCATGGGCTGCATTTGGTCTCTGAGGTCTATGGTTCCCCATCCCTGCTATAGCACTTTCAAAGAGAACTGCAAATTTAATCCTGCTTTTAATCATTTCACTCTTATCTTTATTTTTAAGCATCAGTTGGTGCATCAGTGACATTTACCGGAAGCAGCTATGTAAAGTATCGTCTTCTGGAAAATGAAAACAAAGAGGAAATGAAACTTACAATGAGGCTTAGAACATACTCTACCCATGCAGTTGTCATGTACGCCCGAGGAACAGACTATAGTATTTTAGAGGTATTTAGTTGCTAATTCTTAAAATCTTTTACTGCATAGTTCTCTGTCTTATAGCTTGTTATTTACATCAAATGATTACATGTTAAAGAATTAGTTGATATCAGTTCTTTGGAACACTCATAACTAAGAATTTTCTTAAAAGTAGAATATCCACTGTTAAGTACTCAGGATGACAGCAAACATTTATTCAAAGTTGCTTTTTTTTAAGGTGCTTTTATTTTTTTAAGCTTGATACTTTTGCCTTTTTCCAGATGACAGATTACAAGGATACTTCCCTGAGATTAGCAACTTTAAAATAGGGAGCAGTCTTTTTATTACACTGGCATGTCCATGTGAAAATGGGATTTAAAATGTATACTTGAGAAATTAATCAGAAAAATGGGAACAGTTAAGGGATAAGATCTGGATATTGAAACATTCACTAATTTTGTTAACAATCTGTTGCATACTGTACTAGAGGATAAAATAAAGGCAAAGTAAAGCACACAGTTTAATTAAGCCAAAGAGCCATCTGAGCAGTGAATCATCATAGTCTCAAGTGCATTTGAAATATAGCATCGAATAAGCCCACATGGGGTCAAAATCAACCACGCTGCCGGAGCTCCTCGCCGGACCATATCCGAAAGCGTGGTCAAAGAGATTCCCGACAGGAACCAACAAAAAGTAACGTCTGGCCGGCAACCACCAGCCAGAATCAAAGGAAATGATTCCCAGCCGGGGACAAAGCACGCAGCGTCGCTACCAGGCAAGCAGCAACAACACAGGCAGCGGAGGGAGATTTAAAGGGCACACAGCAGCAGGGGGACGGGGCGGGATGGAGTGAGGCGGAAGGGAGAGGCGAGCGGAGGGCGAGAGAGCAAGGGGGGAGGAGGTGGCGGTAGAGGCGTGGGCGGGGAAGGAGGTGGTCGTGCTGCACCCGGAGGCGGTGGAGGGACAGCAGCAGCAGCCAGGACGGGCTGACCCGGCGCCTTCTGGGTGTTTTGACCACAGCCGGGAATCAGCATCATGACTGTTGCGCTGCCCCGGCCTGTGATCTGCCGGCCCGATTCCCTGCTGTGGTCCCGGTCCCGTCACGTCTGTTTAGGGCTTTTTTTGACCATGGGGGGTTGTTGTTCGGTTCACCCCCGCCTGGAATCCACTGTGGTGAATCGGGACCGCGTAACGTCTGAAATCACCCTTAGTCTCTATCTCCACCTTAGGTTTCTTCCAAGCAGCCCCAGTCTGCTTATAATCCTCTTAACAGGCTCCCAGCCTGGGCTCTCCCCAGCTATCTCAGAGTCCTTTTCCTGCCCGTTCCCTTTGGCTAGTACCTTCCACAGGAGCTCAGCCTCTGGCTCCTACTCTGTCAGCAGTCTCCCAGCACTGAGCTGCCTCCAACTTGCTTATTTATTTATTTATTTATTTATTATATTTTAACTGCACCGTTCTCCAGATACTCAGGGCAGTCTACAACATCAAAAATATAAAATACATTAAATCCCTTAAAACCCCAACATCATCCCAGCCACCCCACTCTTTATCCCCATCTGCCACCCATCAATCCTTCCTTCCCAAGCCCCTCTACTCAATCCCACCCAACCCTATTCCTGTCTGCCAAGCGCCTGGCCAAACAAAAAGGTCTTACACCCCATCTGTAAGAGAAACAAACATCGCTCTTTTCACACACTGGGCTCTTAGCCCTATAAGACCCAACCTAGCAGATACCTCGTCCCGCTAGGGTAAGACTCCGGCCTCCACACTCCCCTTATAGCCAGTCCATGCCTCGTGGCTGTTACATAATTGGGCTCTCAGCCCTGGGTTTGGGAGTCCCACTCAACCCAACCCTTTTCTGGGCTCTCAGTCCCTGGATTTGGGGGGTCCCACTCTACCTAGACCTTGTCCATTCTAGGACTTGGCTCTCAGCCTAAAGTTGAGCTCTTGCCTCTGTTCAGGCTCTCAGCCCTGGGTTTGGGGCATCCCCCTTGCCCGACCTCTTAGGGTCTCTGTTTAAGCTCCCAGCCTGTTAGCGTAAAAATGTAGGTATAGCCCTGAGTGGCTTACTCATTCTCCGGGCCTCTCAGGCCTTTGTCACTCTCCTCTTGGAGTGTTGCCCCTCCCAACTTTCCTAACACCCCTCTGGGTTCCTTCTGACCCTTCCAGGTCTTATATAATGTCTCTCTTCCCTTTGCTTTTTCTTCTCCCAGGGGTCAATCGTCTTTTCTCAGAATTAGAAGGGGAACCCACTGTGGTCCCCTTTTGTCCTCTATCCCATTCTCTTCATCTTCAGCCCTAAGATAAATATACGACTTGGACCCAATCTATCTGCGGGATTCCCTCACTCTCCGTGCCTTTGATTGGCCCCTGCAGTCAGCCGGGAGCGCCCTTCTCGAGGTCCCCTGAGTATCCAGGGGGGGCAGTATGGAGAGGGTGTTCTCGGTAGCCGCCCTGAGGCTCTGAAACTCCCTCCTGGTAGAGGCCCGGGTGGCCTCAGACCTTCCTTCCTTCATATGTCAATGCAAGACCTGGCTGTTCCGCCAGGGTTTTGGCAAGGGAGATGGGTGAGGGAGGTTATTATTTTTGGTGGGGGGCTGGGGTGGTTTTTTAAAAATGTTTTACTGTTTTTTGACGTTCCTCTCCCCACTGTGGGCAGGCTGTGGGCTGTGCTTTCCCTCTTTTGTTGTTGTCCCTTTTTTATTTTATTATGTAATTTATATTGTAAGCCCACCCACCCCCGGGCTGCGTTTGGTAGGAGGGGCGGGGTAATACATTTTCAAATAAATAAAAGAAATACATCATCTTCATCCTTGCTATTAAGGTTCTCAAGAAGCCCTCAGCTTCATTTTCCTCTTTCACCTTTTCCTCAAGATCTCAGCCTTACCTCCTCATTTTATTTTATGTTTGGCCTCATTTAACTCTCTGCCATGGGCCACATTCATTCATTCATTCATTCACATTTTTATGTTGCCCCCTTTTTGCTTACACATCTCGGGGTGGCTAACATTTTCAGGCAGGCTAACATTTTCTTAAACTTAAATGCAAAACCACTCTCCATTATAAACAGGAGACTGCTGAACCCCCAATTTTGGGGAACCGCTTGAGCTACATTGCTGAAAATTTATCCACGGCTATAAGTTGTGAGGACCATCATATGCACAAAGTTTGAAGAAGATCCATCAGGAAAATAAAATGTTATGACTGTTTTAACGTTAATTGGTTGTGGCCAAAATGCACAGTGTCCTCACAATTTTGATTCATTAATATCTCCTCTCCCTGGATGAGTTGAGTCCCCAAACTTCACAGGATTGGCGCATGAGATCAATAACAGCTTCTGAAATATGATACTCATTGGTGCAGCCAAAACTGAGATATTAATGATTAAAAAAATAGTTCTGCAGCCTTGCACATGCGCACTTCAGCTCCTCTCCCCTGTCGGAGAGCTGGGGAAGCGGAACTCTGTAAACACTGACTATTGTATTCTCCCCCTGGCTTGTGCACTGTGCTGGAAGTCAAGCATACCTGCCCCCCCTCCCGCGGCCCTGCCCTTGCTCGCCTTACCCCCCTCACCCCCCAGGCAAAGCGGAGTCAGCACAGCTTGCTGGGGCCGGAGCCAGCACAGCCGCAGCTAGCTGGGGCCCCGCAGTTGCATGGCTGGACGGCAGGCTGCAGCCAGCTTCTCCCCCAATAAGTTGTTCTGCCTCCCCTCCCTGGCTCCTGTCCCCATCCCTCACCTTCCTCTCCCGCCTAGTAGCTCCAGCAGCAGCACACAGGGACTGGGAGATAAGACTGTTTGTTTAAAAACAGCTCCTCCCCACGTGCTGATCAGAAGGTTGCTACGTTGTAAAGAAAGTTCTTTGAGATGGCTCCCAGCATTCTCACAACTGGGTTTTTGCACTCTCATCCTATCCAAATAATAGACCACATGATGGTCTCGAGCTCCTCTAGTATAAAAAGCACTGACTCTCCCCCTCAGAATGACAGTTCCTTTCAACCCTTTCTAGAAATAAAAGAAAAAAATTTCATGCGAGCTGGAAGGGTGGGTGTTCGGAACCATCTCAAAGAACCTTGTTTAGAAGGTAGCAACCATCTGTTGTTCTTCGTGTGGTTCCTCACATGCTATTTTTACATGGCTCCGCCAGGTGGGGGGGGTCTGTGGGCGTGCCAGTGCATGAACGGGGCATGCACATGGCTGCACACGCATCCCCACTCACCCACCACTCATCCACACCCACGGAGTAACCGCCGTTTCCCTCGGTTGCTCCGTGCGTGGGGACGAATGGGGGGGTGAGTGGGGATGCATGTTAGGCAGGCGCGCATGCACCCCCACTCACCATGGATGCGTGCACCGCATCGTTCACACGGGGCTCCCCCCACCCATGAACACACAGAAATTTGCGTGTTCATGGGTGGGAGAGGCCCGTGTAAAAGGGGCCACATTCTCACAACTGTCTTACTTATACTATCTTAGGTAGGAATTTAGGATGTAAAGCAATATCTATTCTATCTTGGAAAACAAATCTGCAAATATGGTTCTGAGATTATTATGGCTGCTATTTCACTAACTTTTCTTAATGAAGTTATTGCTAACAGGAATACTGTCTTTAAACCC
>QEPC01001717.1:5492417-5521057 GCA_003113815.1 Sphenodon punctatus | reverse complement strand
TTGGCCGGGAGCAAACACTCACCAACAGCCACCGAAAGTGGCGTTTACACAGACGCCCCCACCCATCTCCACCCAGGGAAATGCTCCCCACCCACCGGCCAACACCCATCTCCACCCAGAGGAACTGGGTGGAGGCATCGTGTGCACAGGGCCCATGGTGATTGGCTGCAGTGGTGCCCTGCAACATGTATAATAAAATGTAACGCCCATAAAATGGGTGTTGAGAGTCTGTGTAAAAAGGGCCTTAGTCTCTTGGGAGGGACACCGTCGCTGCAAGTGTCCCTTCTTCCTACAGTTATAACAAACTTTAGGAGTAACCCCCATGTGGGGCTCCTATACCTTACATCCCACACTGTCTGTCTCCTCAGCTGACACAGTGGGGTCCTCATGTCTCTAGATGCTTGGGTACACGGTCCCGTGTTTTTCCCAACACACTACAGCAATTCAGGCTCCCCGTATGCCCACAAGCTGCTCCATGGTCTGTAACTGCAGCACACTCATCCAGCTGCAATTTTGGAGTGGTGTCAGCATTTCATGTCACCAGGGTCCAGCCAGTTCCCCTTGACTGTACTTGAGTCCTGGTCAAGTATCTTCTCTCAGAAACGCAAGCCTCTATGCAGCGGGTCCGTCCCCTTTACAGTGTTGCCTTGATGGCCAGCATTGGGGATGCCCCCATTCTCCACCAGATGTAGAAGATGGCAGATCAGGGCCCAATAAATCAGTGTCCTGGGGTAATCAGCTCAATGTCTTTTTATTTAGTCTCTATCTCCACCGTAGATTTTTCCAACCAGCCCATCTGCTTGGAATTTCCTTTAACAGACTCCCAGCCTGGGTCCTGCTTGCCCACAAGTCACTTACAGTCTTCCTAGCCAGCTTACCGAGCTCTGGCTGTCTCAGAGTCCTTTTCCTGGCAGTTCCCTCTGGCTAGTACTTTCCACAGGAGCTCAGCCTCTGGCTCCTACTCTGTCAGCAGCTTCCCAGCACTGAGCTTCCTCCAGCTGATGTCTCCCTGAGCAGGCTACAGTCACGCTTATTCACTGGTGTTTCTCAGGCACCCTCCTGTCTCTAGTGCATCACCTGTAGCTCTGCTTGCGCCTCCACCATGTTGGCACTAAGTCTCTTTAAAGGGCTCACAACCCACTGTGGTTCAGTCCTGCCGCACCAACTTTATGAACATTTAATAATACTTTGTCATTTTTTTAACATAATTGGAAATCTCTCGTGGCATGAATATTTAACATATTTGCTTCAGGTGATAGTGGTAGTTTGCTGTCACAGAGTAACATAAAAGATTAAAATGCAGGTGTTTTTTCTTCCTAGATTCACCATGGGAAGCTGCAATATAAATTTGACTGTGGCAGTGGTCCTGGAATTGTTTCGGTTCAGAGCATTCAGCTTAACGATGGCCAGTGGCATTCAGTGTCTCTTGAAGTGGATGGAAACTATGCCAAGCTGGTTCTAGACAGGGTACACACTGCATCTGGTATTGCTCCTGGTACTCTCAGAACACTAAACCTAGATAATCATGTGTATTTCGGAGGTCATATTCGGCAGCAAGGTACAAGGCACGGCAGGAGTCCACAGGTTAGCAATGGCTTCAGAGGCTGTATGGATTCCATTGTACTTAATGGGCAAGAGCTACCCCTCAACAGCAAACCACGGAGTTATGCACATATGGAGGAATCTGTAGAAATAACTCCTGGATGTCTACTGACTCCTACAGAAGATTGTTCAAGCAACCCATGCGAAAATGGAGGCATTTGTACTCCATTGGCCAACGGAGGTGAGTTTTACTCTTCCTCCTCTTGGGTTTCCTGAGGATTAACATACTTATGTGAAAATTGTTTCTTGTGATGTTTATGCACATCAATAAATATCAGTAAGTTCAATAGATATTATGACGGGTGATTTGTAAATACATAAAGGAGGCTGGCTGTGCATAATATAAGATACCTTCTTAGTTTACATTTGAGTGACTTGTATCTATTCTATATTTGATACAGATTTAAAGTTGTGTGTGTGTGTGTGTGTGTGTGTTTGACCTCAGCCACATATCCCAACTTCAGTCCTCAGCTGCACATAACTTACACTTGAAGCAGTAAGGAGCTGACTGTGAGAAAAAAGTGGCTGTCTGCCATCTTTCCTTTACCTTACTAATTATGGACCAAAACAACCTCCAGCACAAAGAGCAACTCTGTGCAAAGACTGCATGTAGGCATGTACTAATGGCAGCTGGGGTGGGAGCATAGAATCAGCTATGCCAATTTTGTGTCGTCTGAGGGTCCTCTTTGAAGATTCACTCATTGTAAGTAGAAAAAAGATTATCACTGTTCAATTGATCAGACCAGTAGCTTTCTGGGCACAATTCAGGCTGCTGGTATTGACCTATAAAGCCCTAAATGGCTTGGGCCATTGAAACCACCATCATTGAGCCATCTGACACTACCTTCTCCTACTCTTTAAGATCAGTTGAGAACGGCCTCTTAGTTCCATCATTGCATCAAGTTCATCCAGCAAAGGCTCGTAGAGAAGCCCTAGCTTGAGCATTATCCAGGGGCAATGCAAGACTTTTCTACTTGTTCAGGCATAGGGATAGGTTCTTTATTTATTTATTTTTAAATTTATTTTACAGGATTTATATCCCGCTCTCTCCCACCACAAGCGGCCCAGAGCGGCTAACAACAATACATATAATGAAACAATTTTTCTGCATGGTTTTTATAATGTCTGTTATGAGTCTTTGGAATAGGGCAAAATGTAGATTCAGATAATAAATAAATATACAAAATGGTAGACCCGAACTAGAAGTAATGGAGAAAAAAAATTAAACTGATTTTGTAACAGCTCTCTAAATAAAATAGTGATGTGCTCCTCTAGCCATAGCCATCCCAACCAGTTTCTTCTTTTCCTCTCCCACCTTCTCAGTCTCGAGAAATAACAGATTATGGTTTTAAAGTCAGCAGATTGAGGTTTTTGAAATTCTTGGATTATGGAGGGAATAATAGTGGAAACTACTATTGATTTGATTTGGTTTTGTAGCTGGTGGTGTAGTTTAGCTTTGTTTTCTGTTCATACCAGCAGTATTAATTATTTATTGACATTATTAAGAAAGATCAGAGGAACTTTTCAAGGGTGTTCTTTATTTTTAAAAAAACACATCAGTATTCAAATCCTTTAGCGTGCATGCATTTTTTGATATTTTTGCTTAGTTAAAATCTGAGAAGTTAGACTTTCTTAATCCTGAAATGAACCACTGATTGTGCTCCCTGTCGCACCAGGAAAGATTGATTCTCTTGCAGCACTAGGTATTTGTCTCACATGTTGCTTTTTGTTGATTGCAGGTTATTACTGCAAGTGTACAGCTATGTATATGGGTACGCATTGTGATGTAAGTGTCAATCCATGTGCCTCCAACCCATGCCTTTATGGTGGTACTTGCATTGCTGTCAGTGATGATTTTATCTGTCAGTGCAGAGGACAATACACTGGTCAAAGGTATGTTTTAGTTTCTTATTATAAATATGCAGTTCTCACATTTTCTGTGTCTACTCATTTTATAAATAGATGTTTTGTTTGCTGTTATAACAAAGCCTTTGAAATCTTCCTGTTTTGCATAGACTATCTATATCCTATTCTACCTGATTTTTAAGGTTCTGATCCTGTCAACTCTTGAGCTCTTGATACCATTAGAAGGTAATTTATAAACTACTTTTTTCTCTTTTTCAGGTGTCAGCTGAGTCCATATTGCAAAGACAACCCTTGCAAAAACAATGGCAAGTGTATTGACAGCTTAGACGGACCCGTTTGTGAGTGTGAACCAGGTTTTCGTGGAGAGAGGTTAGAATTTTTTTTTATATTTGGTGACGTTCACAAATTCTTAATTGGCATATGAAAAAATAGTACGCTAGTTAGAAAATTAGGCTAGTCACTAGAACCCTTACAAATGTATTGGCAATTAACATTCAGATGCCGTAGCAGGGTTCTGTCAGGTTAATTAATATTTTTAGTACATCCCAAACTTAATAAGTTCTAGTTTAGACTTTTAATTATAATGCAGATTATTCCCTTTCTTTACCAAGGACACTTTACAGATGTTTCTAGATTTTTTTCATGAAAAATACTGTTTCAGAATATTGAACTTTTAGAGGTCCCACACAAGTACAATTCCACACCCAAAAAATAGGTTTGGAAGCTTCCCTCCACCCCCAAACGTTGTCTAATGAGGTAGTTGAAACTCTTTTAGGACACTTTCCTCTCTCCTGGGGAATTTATGCGGATCATTCCCCACTCCATTGGGGGAAATAGATTTACTGGTATTATATTATTTCTTTTTTAAAATTGTAAATGAAGAAACACTAATATTTCAGAAATGAAACTAAGAGATCAGTTCTGTCCTGATTTTGTTATCAAAATTTATCTTAATAGAAAAACAAAAATGCTGTTTTTTAATTTGTTTTGATAGAGTTGGTAAGCACATCCTGCTCTTATTCATTTTGATTTCTCTTTCTGAGCAATTTGCTCATAACATAAAGACATGATTGTGAAGTAGTTAGTTAATAACAAAAGTACAGAATTTTTTAGCCCATTTAAAAAACAGAGGCTGCCTCTTTTATGCTGAAATGACTAGCAGCAGCAAGAGGTGTTGTTTGTTGCTAGCATAGCACCCAGTTCTGCCAACCTAGCTTATCCTTAATAGTCATTCTCAGTGATCAGTCACTTTGAAGGAAATGAGCTACTTGTAGAGCCTGCTCTGATGGCCAGCCCATAGACTATAATTGCTCATTGCATGAAGAATAATTTATTAGAATGTCAAGAGGTGTGCTCAGCATTATACAAACATATAAGAAGACATGACGTTTACAACTGACAATCTACATCAGGAAATAGGATTTACTTATGAGGACTCCTGTACCCATGTATAATTCTGAAGGAGTCTATCTCAGCCAACTTCCATTACAGCATATAAGCATCCATTTTATGGTGTCTTCAAGAGATGATCTTGTTGTTACTTGAAATTTTATTAATATCATTTATCAGTGGGAAAATTATAATTAGCCCACTGGGTGCAGTGGAGATAACTATGGGTGCAGCCAGAAAAGACAGGCTGGGGAGGCTACCGTTCTTTAGGTAGCCTTACCCCTCCCTGGATAAATGAGCCACATGATGCAGTAGTTTATGTGCCCAAGGCCAGCAGATGTTTCCCATGCCTCAGGGCAGGTTGAGCAGCTAGCTGCTCCACAATGTATCTTCAGAAAAATTCCGAGGACATGATGTGGAGCAGCCTTACCCCAAGTGGGGTAAATCTATCCATGGTGGGGCAGCTCATGTGATGGGGTGTGCTTGCTGTACAACACTGTGAGTCTGTGAGCGACAGGCGCTAACGGCCGGAAGAGAGAGGCAGGGCAGGGCTGTCCTGCCCAGCTTTCCTGCAACCGTCTGACTGACTCCCTGTGCCTGCCCTGCAGTGTGGCAACAGCTATTGCCCGCCACAGGACCACACGGGGATCGGGCCCCTACAACTCATGTAGCTGCAGCCTATATGTACACCTTAGTCTAGCTGGCAATCTGGGAAGCAGCATCTCTCAAACGGTTAACAAATACTTGGACAAGCAGTGGTGAAGTGCTGCACTCCTAAACATCAAATCGTATGAGAAAATAATATGCTAAAGTAACAGCAGAATGTACTGGGTGCTTTTTAAAAATCGCAGTCCTGTAAAGAGGCCTAAGAGTCTTGTACAGTGTGAATATAGGGTAAAAACAGACATGACGCTAACCACCCTTTAACCACCGTTGGTGGTTATTTATGTATGATGCAGGGCTGTATAGGTGCCCTATGCAGCCCTGAAACATGCATAAATGACCACCAAGGGTGGTTAAAGGGTGGTTAGCGTCATGTCTGTTTTCACCCTTAGTTGCATCAATTTTCATTATAATCCCTCTCCTCTGTTTTTGACAGGTGCCTGACTGATGTTGATGAATGCATAGAAAACCCGTGTTTGAATGATGCCTTGTGTGAGAACACATATGGATCATATAATTGCAACTGTAGCCATGGATTTGGAGGCAAACACTGTGCAGAAACCGTTCTTAATAAATATGTTTCAACATCTTGGAACATTAGTTTAGCAGAAGTGATTGGAATTGTGGTTTTCATAGCGGGGATCTTTGTACTGGTGGGGATTTTTGTTTTCTGTCGCAAAGTGATCAGCAGGAAAAAGAAAAGCAAGCCAGAACCTGAAGATAAGCACCTGGGAACGACAACGGCTTTCTTGCAAAGACCCTATTTTGATTCCAAACTCAACAAGAATATTTATTCTGACATTCCACCCCAGGTTCCTGTTCGTCCCATTTCTTATACCCCAAGCATTCCAAGTGACTCCAGAAACAACCTTGACAGGAATTCTTTTGAGGGATCGGCTATCCCAGAGCATCCAGAATTTAGTACCTTTAACCCTGATTCTGTGCATGGACACCGAAAGGCTGTAGCTGTCTGCAGCGTAGCACCTAACTTGCATCCTCCACCCCCATCTAACTCTCCATCAGACAGTGATTCAATACAGAAGCCTAGCTGGGATTTTGACTATGACAGTAAGCAATCTATCTTGATTATTAAAGTGTACTCCTAATACAATGATGTTTTTAAATACAGAGTTTGAGATTCTAGTTGTGAAATAAGGGGCTATGGCTTTATGAATGTATTTCGTACTAAGAAATTTGATATTATTAAGACATTAGTATAGATGACAGGCAAGAACAGACTTCACAGACACATTTCTTAGTCATGGGAATTGTTTGCTGAAATCAAGAATATTTCAGATTTCTGAGAGTATTACTCTTTTTTGTATTAAATGTTTTGGGTCCAGACAACATTAATCTCTTGTTTTAATTTGCTTTGTTTTCAGCTAAAGTTGTAGATCTTGATCCCTGTCTTTCAAAGAAGCCTCTAGAGGAAAAAGTCTCCCAGCCATACAGTGCCAGAGAAAGCATGTCTGAGGTCCAGTCTCTTAGTTCCTTCCAATCAGAATCATGTGATGATAATGGTATGTAAAAATAATCATTGTTTATTACTCACACTCATCTATTCCCTCTCTACTTAGTATCACTACACATACATGATTATTTATATCAATAGACGACCTATATTAAATAAAGTATCTATAAGTTATCTGCCTGCTTTATAGGTTAATTTTTAGGCTGTTTTAATCAGTGATACTGAAAAATGTTTTAGCTAATTTACGTCTGATGTGACAACACTGTATTGTGATGAAGTTGTTCTTTATAAAATACTAGCAAACAAATACACCAATATTAGAGGTTTCGAGTGTTATACACTACAAAAGTTTCTCAAATTTGAATGTATGTTTCAGTTGATTGCACATTTCTGCAAGTTTTGAGCCTATAAACATTAGCTTCTGCACAAGTGTAATTTAAGTTCTGACATTAAGCTTTCAAAGCTTTTTGGTGTTACAGCTTCATTTGTTTCCTTTTTTCCCTTGCTGCGTCCTCAGCTCCCATATGGATCAGATCAGTACTGAGTGAAAGCAGAGTTTAAGGGACTGCTTGTAAGTTTGATTATATTAGTAATGAAGGAAGTTGTACAAAAGGGATATTACTGTAGCACCCAGTAATAATTCTCTGGATTTGCTATACTAACTAATAAATTTAGTGCAAAATTTCTGTACATCAGAAAAGATATCAGTCTCCATAATCAGTAAAAGTAGCATTTTGAGCATGACTGGCCAGCCACAAACACTCTGTGAAGTTTGTCTAAGTCCTTACTTCCTACTAATTAGGAGAATATTATCAAATTACAGAAAAACTTCTTTTATATGTGAATGCATAATTTTTATTTAGAAAGTTAGCATAGTTATCAAACTTAAGGGAAATGATTGGACCTGATTTCTAAATACAAAGTAACTCAGGTATTACTAAATCCAAAATAATTAAATCAAAATATCTTGCCTGCCCATTTTAGTTCCTGCATTTAAATTATCATATAGGATAACTTGAACTTCCTTTTATTACTTGAGAACAAAGTAAGTTCTACTTATCACCAAAGTTGAATGCTTTCTTATGTTAGTAGTTAAGTGTGCGTGTGTGTATGTGTGTTAGTAGTTTACATGGTAGATGATGAAAGTCCAATTAAAAGTAAAAGTTTTTTCTATAGATATGTGAACACGTGATTGGTAGCCTTAAAGTTTTCAACTTTTTATTATTTAATTACAGCAGCAATATGTTTTTATAGTACATTACCCCATAAGTACAAAAGCTTCAAGAACTTTTATATGGAATTTCAATCAGATACTAATAAGAAATAGAATATATAATGTTAGATATGATCACATTATCACCATAATCAAAGACAGAGTTAGTGAAAAGTCAGTTACAGAAGTGACCTCTTTATTTGCCGGTTCATCTTGATAGGATAAAAACACACCACTTGGGTAACTAGGTGGGCAATTTAATTAATTCTTATTGATATTAATTAGCATTTTCAGTCCCATTTCAGTGCAAGATTCTCCAACATCATTTTAATGAAAAATGTACCACACTTTTGTAACCTTGAAATGGGAGCTCTGGTTTAGTAGTTTTAACCTCATCTACTGCAGTCCTTTCAAAAAGTCTGTTTTATCATCTCTCTAGAGTTGAAGCTGAGTTCTTTCTTTGACCCCAGTCCTGCAAGAAGTTGCGTGCATATTTAACTTTATGCACTGTGAATAAATAGCCCTAGTAACTCCAGTTGAACTGCTCACCATGCATACATTTGTGAAATTTGAGCATTTGCAGAATGTAGGGTATTATTGGCTTTTCAGTTCATTGGTTACAAAAGATTTCTGAAGTTCCTGCCTAATCAAAGAAATATATTGCTGTGCATAAATTCTCCAGATGTCACTGCTAATTGTAATACCAAGATGGTTATGATTATAAAGAATAATGTTGTCGGGGGTAGATGTGTTCTAAATAATAATATAGTGGATCGAAATTTTTTATGTATGATATTTATTTGCATTGGTATTTTTATATGCTGTTTTTAAACTGATACTAACCGTAGGTTTGTTTTCAATTTGCTCCTTCCATACCTTTTACAAGCTTCCATAGTGACTGTAATACACCTTGTCAATGCTGTTGTTGACTCGGTGGAAAAAGAAGGTATATATGTGTTTTCACTTTTATTTATTACCTTGACAGAATATTGCATGCTTTGTCGTGTAGTAGAAAGTAGATATAAGAAGATTATAACTGTTATTTGCTATATTGATAGAAAATGTGTTGAATGTCTCTTGTGTTTTATGTATTCCGCATATGCATATAGAGAATATAAACACAAATGTGGATGCCCAAAGTAACACACATAAATTAAAGCCCGGATTTGCAGTGATGACTTTTAAAATATATTTAAATGCATAGGTCATGGACAGTCCCAATCCTTACAGTTTTGGGGTTAGATCCAGTGCTGAATATCTTGTCACTGAGGCTGCTGCACACGTAAGTGCATGCTTAACTTCAGGCTTGTGAATAGCCACATGGTAATCAGTGAGACTATCCATGTGCTTAAAATAAAACAAATGCTAAAGCAAAGGGTTGAATCAGGACATGTATGTCCAGTGTCGTAGACCTGGTCTCCATGAAACACTGGATAAATAGCAATCAGCCCTTGTCTACTTTTGGTATTTGTGTTGACTTGACAAATTTTGCTTGTGTAGGTTGCCAGCATCTATTCTTTGAACTAAAGCAACAGACTACATGGAAACCTGTCATGCAGCAACTGTTTCATGTAGAGAGTGGTTTCCAAAGTTTTTGTCCATGAGACCCCATTTTTGAGACTTAAATAAGTGTCAGTCCTGTGACACTCCTCCTCCCGCCAACCCCCTACCAGATAGTAACAAAGACACACAAAATGAAACCTGCAAAAATCTCAGTTGGGGTTGTAATCCCACCTGAAAATGGTGTGACATCAGTTAAGAACATAACATAAGAACGTAAGTGGTGCCATACTGGGTCAGACCAATGGTCCATCGAGCCCAGCACTTGTTTCCAACAGTAGCCAATCTCAGTTGTCTTGAAGAAGTACCCGACAGGTCACAATGGCGCAATCCATTTCCTGTCGTTTACTCCCAGCTCCCAACAGTAAGAAGTTACACTCCCCAAACCTACATTTGACTAATAGCTGCTAATGGACCTATCTTCCAGAAACCTGTCCAATCCTGTTTTAAACCCAGCTATACTACTGGCCTTGACCACATCTTCTGGCAACAAATTCCACAACTTAATTGTGCATTGAGTGAAAAAATACTTTATTTTATTTGTTTTAAATCTGCTACGTGCTAGTTTAATGGAATGTCCCCTAGTTCTATTACTATTTGAGAAGGTGAATAATCGTTCCCTATTTACTTGTTCCACACCACTCATGATTTTATAATCTTCTATCGTATCCCCTCTCAGATGTCTCTCCTCCATGCTGAAGAGCCTCAGCATGCCTAGCCTCTCTCCATAGGGGAGCCATCCCATACCCTTTATCATTTTTGTTGCCCTTCTCTGTACCTTCTCTATTTCAACTATATATTTTTTGAAATAGGGTGACCAGAACTGCACACAAAAAATACTCAAGGTGTGGTCGCACCATAGATTTATATAGTGGCATTATGATATTTTCAGTTTTATTCTCTATCCCTTTACAAAAAATTAAAATTCTGTTTGATTTTTTGACCACAGATGCACATTAAGCTGAGAATTTCAGCTAGTCCTAAAACTCGGTCCTCAGTTTTCCTCAGAAAACACCAATGACCGGTACATTCGGTCTCAATTTCCTGAGTTCTGAGGAAGGGCCCTGGAACTTCAGAACTTGGAAAATCCTCAGCTGAGTGCAGGGAGGCGGGTCAGACTGCACGGAAGTGAGGGTCAGATGCCAGCTCTAGGCTCCTGCTCCCCCTTCCCTGGCCCCTGCTAGCCAGGGAGGGAATAGGCCAGCAGGGGGCAGGGAAGGGGGGCAGATGCCTGGCAGGGGCTTAGGGGGAGTGGTGAACCTAGCATGCAGGTCAGGGGTGGGTTACTTACCTTCTGGAGGGGTCCTGCGCTGATGTGTGGCCTCTTCCCAGCTTAGGGCTGAAACTGCTCGATTATCTCGACAAGAAGGGGAGGGGTTCCCGCCGAGCCGAGAACCCCCCCCCCCCCTTCTTGTTGAGAGCTGGCAAGAATTCGAGGGGGCTGTGCAGGGGTTGCAGGCGAGGGGGCCAGCAGACGTGAGCGAGGGTCAAAGACACGCCCCCAAGTACCTCTGACCCTCACCCAACGTCCCCACCTGGGGGGAAGGGAAAGTGTGGGCAGGGACAGGGATGGAGGCTTGGGATCCTAGCAGGGGTAGGGCAGGGGTGTATTTACCATCCGGGGTGGTCCTGAACCCCCCGTGGTGCTCCATGCCATGCTCGGCCTCTTCCTGGGTCTGCAGCCCTGCAACATGGGCCCTTCTCACACGAGATGCCCCCACCCAGTTTCGATGAGTGGAGGCGTCTGTGTAAACACCACTTGTAGTGGGTGTAGGTGCATGCATGCTCCCGCGCAACACCCATCTCCACCCACGGAGCAAACGGCAGTGGAGTCCATTGCTCCGTGGGTGGGTGGGTGATGGGGTGGAGATGGGTGTTGTGCAGGAGCAGACATACCTACAACCACTGCAAGTGGTGTTTACACAGACACCTCCACCCAGAGAAATGCAACTCACCCACTGCAAGTGGTGTTTACTCAGACACCTCCACCCAGAGAAATGCAACTCACCCACTGCAAGTGGTGTTTACACAGACACCTCCACCCAGAGAAATGCAACTCACCCACTGCAAGTGGTGTTTACAGACGCTTCCACCCAGCAAAACTGGGTGGAGGCATCTCATGTGAAAAGGGCCCATGTTGCAGGGCTGCAGTGTTGCCCTCTACCATGTATAATAAAATGTAACACCCATAAAATGGGTGTTGAGAGTCTGTGTAAAAAGGGCCATACTGTGTGATGTTATGAGGAAATGTATATATAAATAGGAGAGCAAGGATTTAAAGCAAGAACTTGTACAATGCTAAGTACAAATTTGAGGAAGATGTTTAGATAGTATAGTTTTCTAGTAACTGATTTAAAATGTACATGATTACAGTGCATACTGCTTCTAATGAGCAAGGTTGGGAGAGTGAGCAGTAAGAAAAATGTCTCTGTCTATGATTCAGGCAGGCAATTCATGTGCTGGGTGTCACTCCACTCCTGAGGAACAGGCAGGATCCAAACCTTGATTGGCAGCCAGTGCTGGTGGAGGAGCTTCCCCAGATGCCTTCCTACCTCCTAGGAGTTAGGACAGGAACCTCATGCTCTCTCTGTTGAGAAAGCTTCGGCCTTGTCCTCTAGGTTTTCTTTTCTTTCTTCTTAGCTCCCCCTAAGTTAGCTAGATGGGGGAAACAAGAGGAGCAGGCTCCCCCTGTCCAGAACTTCCTCCATTTGGTGGGAAGCAGGCTGGGGGTGGGGGGTGTTTCTCTTATGCTGCCTCTGTGGGGAGAAAAGTGACAGTCCCCCCGGACTGAGAGCCCACCAAGTGCCAGTTACCTGGGGTCATGGCCTCTACCAAGACCCAGAAGAGATCTGCAGCTCAGGCTGGTCCCACCCCTAAGTGGGTGCACAGAATAGCCATTTCACCCCAGTTAGCCCTGGCCCAGACTCCCTCAGGGGAGATGCCTGGAACCCTAGAACCCCGCCAGGCCTCACCTGCCAGGGAGGCAGTGTGGGCAGCACAAGAGGTGCACAGAGGACAAGAGGCTTCAGCGTGTTTCCTATGCAGTGGGCCCATGGGCCCACTCCTGAGGCTCCTCCTATCACTCCACCTCCTCCGCTGACTCCTCACAGCCTTAGAATAGGTTGACTAGCCAGAGGCACAGCAAGAGCTGCCGGAGCTCCAGGACTAGTGCCTCCCAGGGCAGCAGGGCGGCCAGCCACAGGCGGAGCAGGAGCTGCAACCACCAGAACCCGAAGACCGATGCATGTCCTCGCAGGCACCGGAGTTTCTCCCACCACAAAAGTAGGACCTCTTCTTCTTCCCCGGAGGGGCGCAGTTCCTATACCGGCCGCCATTGAACGGGGTCCAGAGGGAGTCTCCCATTTGTTAGGTGTTGGTGGGGTTCCCCCCCTCTCTGTTCTCCTTCTGCCCCCTGTCAGTGCTCCGCACGGGTAGCTCTGCATATGGCCAACAGGAGGCAGAAGAAGAAATTAGTCCTGCGCATGCGTGGAGCTGCCCTGAGTCATCAGTCTTATCTTCTGCCTTCGGCCGATAGGACGTATTCTTGGCTTCGCCATTCTATCCTAAGAAGAAGAAGAAGAGGAACGTTACAAAGAAATTTAAAAGAAAGGAAAGAAAAGGAAACGAGGAAGTTCCTTAGTGCGCGCCCGAAGGAGACCAGGGGCGCCGCACAAATGGGCGCGGGGCTTAACTGAGACCCCCCCCCCCCCGCCTCTCCCTAGTGTTGCCGCGCCAGCGCCCGGGAACCAGCGAACAGCAAGGTGGAGAAATCCCTCGGTTGCCATGCAATGTGCCTGGGAACCAGGGAACGTTGAACTCTGATCTCGCCTGCTCCACTGGGGAATCTCAGGGACCTGAGCCCCCCCTCCCGCCTAAGCCACGGGCGCCGCGCAACGTGCCTGGCAGCCACAGTGGCAGAAAACTGTGAGTAGAGCCCTGAAGGGCCCGTGTGTGTTCCACCGGCCTAAGCTTAGAGAGAGGCGCCTCGCAGCCCCTTAAGCCAGGCTTCCCCCTCTCCGCTCTCCTACTCACTGCCCCGACAGCCTATAGCTGAACTCCCGGGATAAAGGGACAAGCGGGAGCCCCCGCAGCTCCACCTCCCATCCTGCCTCATAAGCTCACTGAGGGACAATGGAAGCACTGAATGAGGGAGCAACAGGGCAGACAGACCCAGCTCAGTCAGCCCCAGCGCAGGGGCAATCCCCCACAGATATAGCAGCCCTCGCCTCAGCAGTGGCTCGCATGCAGCAATCCCTGGATCGCCTATGGGATTTGCAGGGCAAGGGAGACAGCAGGCCTGCCCCTCCCCCCGCCACACAGCCTAAGGCGGGAAAAGCCTCTAGTAAGACGCAGAGAAATAAGCGGCCACCAGGGGGCTCCATGGCTAGGCTGCTCAGATCCCCTCACTCCTCAGCTGAGGAGAGTGGGGGGGAATTACAAGCAAAAAAGAGCAAGAGAGGCCTCTCATACAGGCCTGGACTCAGAGTCTGATTGCGACTCAGGGCAGGAGTGGGAGGATATCGAGGACTCACCTCAAGAGGTGCAGGACCCTAGAGACAGGGAAAGGAAGTTCCCCCTGGCATGTAGACCTGAATTCATGTCTCAGGTCACCAAGACCCTCAAAGTAATAGAAAAACCCCTTAAAGAGGCCTCGTCGGACTCTCAGGAAGACGAGGAGCGGGAGTACCTACCATCCTGTCACAGCAAGGAAATGGGGGTGCCCTTAGATAAAGCTTTCGAAAAGCTGATTCTGGGTGAATGGAAGAAACCTGAAAGAAACCAAAGGATGAATAAGACCCAAGTTTCCCTTTATTCTCTATCTCGCAAGAAAGACCCCTTATTAAAAAAAAACAAGATAGACGCAGCAGCGGTCTCCTTGGCAAAGCAAACGGTATTCCCCACAGAAGGGGATTGCTTCCCAAAGGATGCCACTGACAGGGGGATAGAGTCATCCCTCAGGAGGAGTTTAGAGTATTCAGCCATCTCTATTAGAGTCGGTGTGGTATCATCTTATGTGGCTAGAGCCTTACTAGCCTGGACCCAAGAGGCCCAGAATGCTAACATCTCAGATAACAGGGCACAAATCCTGTAAGCCAGAATCAATTTAGCTACCGCATTTCTGGCAGACTCCACCACTGATGCCATGCTATGGGCTGCCAGCTCGGTAGCATCGTCGGTGGCGGCCCGACGTAAACTATGGCTCAGGTCGTGGCAAGGGGATGCAGCAGCAAAGAACCTACTCGCAGCAGCCCCCTATAAAGGTTTTAAACTGTTTGGTATCTGCCTAGACACTGTCTTAGCAGATGCCAATGACAAAACAAAACAAAAAACCCTACAACACATGGGTAATAAAAAGAATCTTTTTCACATCCCTACGTATAAACCTAGGGCAAGCGCTGGTACCAACTATACCATATTCAGAAGACAGGGGCAGCACAGGTTTGACCAAACTAACCGATTTAACCCCAGAAAAGGGGGCAAGCCTCAGGGATTCAGACAGCAAAGACAGAAAGTCTTTCCTCAAGCCCAAAGAAAAACAGGCATGACTATTTGCAACCTACAGAGGTGGGAGGCAGGCTGCAACCTTTCTTAACAACTTGGGAGCAGTCAGTCTCTGACGCCTGGGTGTTAGACTGCATAAGGAACGGGTATCGCATAGAACTAAAAAGTTCTCCTGTCCAAGGTTTCATTGTGTCCCCAACATCGACAAACCATCTCAAACACTCTGCCATGCTGGGGGAGATCCAAAGGCTCCACACAATCAGAGCCATAGAACCAGTACCCATGGAACAAAGGAAACTGGGGCTATACTCGATCTTATTCCTTGTCCCCAAGAAGTCAGGGTTGGCGGGCGGTATTAGACCTCAAGAGGCTAAACAAGTCAGTCCGATACCACCGCTTCAAGATGGAGACAGTTACATCCATATGCCACGCCATCAGAAACCAGGATTGGCTGGCTTCGTTAGACCTCAGGGATGCATATCTGCACATTCCGATTTGCCCCCCTCACCGGATGTACCTTCGATTCTGTTATCAGGGACAACACTACCAGTTTCAAGCTCTCCCGTTCGGGTTATCATCCGCTCCGAGGACATTCACAAAGATCCTGGTTCCTTTAGTAGCCAACCTTCGCAAGGAAGGGGTTCACCTGTATCCGTATTTAGACGATCTACTCATACGGGCGAACTCCCAACAGAAACTTCAACAGGATGTGCACAACACCATTGTATACCTCGAGAGCCACAGGTTCCTCGTGAACAGGGAAAAGAGCCACCTAGTTCCGACCAACAAGCTGGAGCATCTAGGGGTACTCATAGATACTTCCTCAGGCAACGTGTATATCCCGGCAGCCAGACAACAGCGAATCAGACGCATGATCCACGGTCTAAAATACAGACAGCGAGCACGGTTAAAGTACCTAGCACAACTATTGGGTCTGTTGGTATCGTGCACGAAACAGGTACAGTGGGCGCGTTTTCACCTTCACCCCTTGCAACAGCTGCTCAGGCCTATGCAATTAGAGCTCACCAGAGGTCTCAATCCATGGGTCAACATCCCACGAGGATTCAAAAACTCAATGTCCTGGTGGTCAGACCCAAAGACATTCAAAAAGGGAGTACCTTTGACCGAACCAAATCGGGTGACCATCACCACGGATGCCAGTCTAACCGGATGGGGAGCCCAGATGGGATCCACATCAGTTCAGGGGTTATGGTCCCAGACCGACACCTCCCAGAATATCAACGTATTGGAACTCAGGGCAATTCGACTGGCTCTCCAACAGCTGAGCCACCTCATAGGACCGGCGCACGTTCTTGTCTACACGGACAACATTTCGGCAAAGGCATACGTCAATCATCAAGGGGGATCCAAGGCCATGGCACTTCAGCGCGAAGCGGTGAAGCTGTTCAGCTGGGCACAGACCAACCTTCGGTCATTGAAGGCCCTACACATCAAGGGTACCGACAACGTCCAAGCAGACTGACTGAGTCGGCAAATCCTCCAACCGCACGAGTGGCAACTTCACCCAGACGTATTTCAGCTCTTGACACAGAGCTTCGGACAGCCAGTGATGGACTTGTTCGCCAGCAGAAACAATGCTCAACTGCCAGAGTACATGGCAATGACAGCGGACGGAAGAGCGCAGGCAGTGGATGTCCTCAATCAGTCGTGGCCAGCAGGCCTCCTCTATGCCTTTCCCCCCTTCCCTCTTATAGCGAGGGCAATAGCCAAATTGATCAGGGAAAAGGCCCAGGTCATCTTTGTGACACCTTGGTGGCCAAGGAGGCCCTGGTTCTCAGATCTGGTACATCTGAGCCAGGCCGTCCCAATACAACTCCCACTGAGACAGGATCTATTGTTACAGGGCCCCCTCCGGTGCGACAACCTTCACACCCTAAAGCTGACAGCGTGGCTCTTGAGCGTGCAGCCCTAAGGGCCCATGGTTACTCAGAGGCAGTCCTAACCACCTTACAACAGGCTAGACGCCCAGCCACCAGACGGGCTTATAAAGCTACCTGGAGGACCTTTGCCACTTGGGCGGGGGAAAGACAACTAGATCCCGCTAAGGCAGGGGGTGAATGTAATTCTCCAATTTCTCCAGGAAGGGTTGGAAAAAGGACTAAGACCAAACACACTAGCTCGCCAGTCAGCGGCTATTGCTTCGGTCTTACAAGCAACCTCTAACAAAAGAATCTTTCCCCATAGACACATAAGACAGTTTCTATGAGCGGCTCGTAACATCAGCCCTCCAGTAATTCATCGATGCCCCTCATGGAGCCTTAGTCTGGTACTAGATGCTCTCACCAGAGCACCGTTTGAACCGCTCCGTCACGTGTCATTATATATGCTCACCCTTAAGGTGGTGTTTTTAGTGGCAGTGACATCGGCCCGCAGGGTTTCAGAGTTGGGAGCCTTGTCTATTGATGACAACTATTGTTCCTTTGGGGACCAGACGGTGACTCTGAGAATTGATGAGGTGTTCATCCCAAAAGTAAATTCAACCTTCCATAGGGCACAAGAAATAATCCTACCATCCTTCTGCCCCAACCCAGTACATGCCAAGGAAAAAATATGGCATACCCTAGATGTCAGGAGGGCCTTAAAAATCTACATTAGAAGGACCCTGTCCTTGAGGTCAACTTCGGCCCTCTTTGTTAACATCAGACCTAGCTATGGGGGTAGGAAGGCTTCAAAAGCCTTAATATCAAAATGGCTTAAGCAAGCCATCACGGAAGCCTATAAGGCAAAGAACAAAATACCACCCTTGCAAATCTGGGCGCACTCCGTCAGGGGTGTCGCTACATCATATGCCTTTAAGGCAAGGGCGTCCTATGACAAAATTTGCAGGGCGGCAACTTGGTCCTCCCTGCATACGTTCGTTAAGCATTATAAGTTGGATTTCTACAAGTCCGTGGATGCGGCTTTTGGCAGGAGGGTCTTACAGACGGTTCTGGACGTGCCCAGGGCTGTTTGTTCCCACCCATAATTGGAGCTCGGGTACATCCCTTGCGGAGCACTGACAGGGGGCAGAAGGAGAAACAAAAATTGGTCACCTACCTCGGTGAATTTGTTTCTCTTCGTTCCACCTGTCAGTGCTCCGGCCCTCCCTGCCAAACAGCATTTATCTTAAGGGAGTGAGCCTGTAGGGATTACCAGTTCTCATTAAGTGCCTTACCTAGTTACATAGTTATAAGTTAACAGTTCAGTTAGCCCATTATGTCCAAGGGACGGGGCATACTCTACTGATTGTACATAAGTCTTACAGGGTTCACGAGTCAGCTCTTGGCTTGGCTATCGACTGATGACTCAGGGCAGCTCCACGCATGCGCAGGACTAATTTCTTCTTCTGCCTCCTGTCGGCCATACGCAGAGCTACCCATGCGGAGCACTGACAGGTGGAACGAAGAGAAACAAATTCACCGAGGTAGGTGACCAATTTTTGTTTCTCCCATACAGGCCCAGCTCGAGGATGTAGGGACAGAGGGCCATGCTCAAGGCCAGTCTAGACCTGTCTCTCCCTGGTCTCCTGGTTCCTGCCAGGCCTCCCCAGAGCCTCATAGGGTTCCCTAGGGCACAGACCCTCCCCCCCCCCCTCAACTTTCCTAGAGAATGAGGGCAAGAAGAATGGGGAACTATCTGATAGGGAGGCTGACAATCCTGTAGCCAAAGTCGGGGCAAGGATATTTCAGTCAGAGCTTTTTGAGAGACTTTCTAGGAAAGTGGCTGCCCACATTGGCATGTCCACTGCAGGACCCCCTTTCCACCCCCAGAGGAAGAGAAACTGGCAGAAGCCACTTCCCTGTTGTTACCCCCGGACCTACTCCCAGAATCTGGCCTGCCGCTGCCCTCACTCTATCTCAAACCAATCAAGTTAGAGTGGCTACAACCAACAAAATAGAAGGCCCTACTTGGTCTAACCAAGACTTCCTATTCCCTGCCAGAGTTGCAAGTGGGGCCATTCCACCTCCCCAAGGTGGATGCTGGGGCCTCTGACCTGGCCAAGGCATTGGTCCCCCCAACACATGGAGAGGGCTCCCCCAAGGACCCTCTGAACCACAAAGCTGAGTCCTTTCTCAGGCAAAAGTTTGAAGCAGCATCCCTCTCCTGTAGAGCTGCTGCAACAGCATCAACCTTCTCTAGAGCATTGGCACTGTGGGTGAAAGATCTTAACACCATCGCCCCATCCAAGGAGCTTAAGGACAACCTAAAAAAGCTGGCTGTCACAGCGTCATTCATTGCAGACACGACCCTGGATGCTGTGCAGTTTTCAACCACAGCCATGGCAAGCAGCATGGCAGCTAGGAGAACTGTGTGGTTGAGACCTTGGAGGGCAGATTACCAGGCAAAGATGGTGCTCGTAGCAGCCCGCTAAGTGGGGGACAAACTGTTCGGAGAAGGCAGTGACGGAGAAGCCTGAAAAGAAAAAAAGCCTCCCGTGGTCTCACAAAAGAAGGATTTCAAGAAGAGGTCCTATCGCCAAAACTCGCAGCCAGAGGGGTATGGCTACAACAGGTCAAGGGGGCAAAGGAACGAGTTCTTTAGTACTGGATCCAGACGCACAGTGCACCAGGATAAACAACCAGCAGCAGGAGCCTCCTGACTCCCGGCTGTCCACACCCATGACAGCAGCCATCGGGGGGCATCTCAGGCTCTTCCAGCAAGCCTGGCACGCTTCCACAACAGATCATTGGGTAAGAGAAACCGTTTCAAAAGGATACTCTCTCGAGTTCCTCACCTATTCGACGCTACTCTTCAAGATGGTTCCAGAGTCCCGTTCCCCGATCAAGCATGCCACAATGCTGGCAGCCATCAATCACCTCATGAAAATAGGGGCCATAGAGCCGGTTCCTGCAGATCAAAGGTTCTGCGGTACTTACTCTATTTTCTTTACTGTCCCAAAGAAGAACGGGGATGTTAAGGGCATCCTAGACCTGAAAGGAAGGGGTAAATCGCTTTTTGAGACAAATAAAGTTTTGCATAGAGATCCTCCATTCCATTCTTTTGGCCTTGCACCCAGGAGACGGAAGTCAGGACTAATCCGTCGATCTATGGGAGGCATATCTTCACATCCTGATGCGTTCAAAGCACCACAAGTACCTTCGCTTCACCTATGACCACCTGCATTATCAATACACCGCACTGCCTTTTGGTCTTGCCTCCTCACCAAGGGTATTCACGAAGGTGCTCGTGGTCCTAGTCACAAACCTCAGGGAGGAAGGAGTCTGTATATTCCCCTACCTGGACGACATCCTTGTGAGGGCCAGGACGTTGCAAGAAGGCCACCAGGATGCCCAGAAGACATTAGAAACAGCCACAGATTTGTGGTAAATTGGGAAAAGAGCTCCCATGTTCCACAGCAAAAGCTGATCCATCTAGGGGGTCCTGTTGAACATGGCTCGAGACAGTTTTTCTTTCACCGAACAGACAACAGAAAAAGGAGGAGGTGATTTCGTTCATCCTTCACAACATACAAGTCCCCTTCATGTTCCTGGTGAAGAGTCTCAGGAAGATGGTATCATGTCTGGATACAGTCCCATAGGCACGGTTTCATCTGAGACCACTGCAGCTATTACTTCTCAGATGCCAGAAACAAATAGCAGCCAGGCACAACACCTTGATCAAAGTGCCACTAACAATCCCGAGCTCGCTACACTAGTGGCTGCTGCCAAATCGTTTTGCACTGGGACAGCTGATCCAGGATCCCCTCAGGATGCTGGTCACCACAGATGCCAGTTTGCAAGGGTGGGGAACCCACTGAGAAGGGGCAACTGCCCAAGGCAAATGGAGCAGGTCAGAGATGAGCCACCACATCAACTGGCTAGAGCTGCGTGCCATTCATCTTGCTGTTTGTCATTTCAGAGACCAGGTCAAAAATCACCATGTCCTCGTGCACACAGACAGCATGACAGCCATGGTGTACATCAACAGGCAAGGAGGAACCAGATCAAAGCCCCTGCATTTGGAGTCTTAGGATCTCCTTCACTGGGCAGAACTCAGTCTTCTATCCCTGTCAGCGAGCCACGTAAGGGATGAGAACAACGGACTAGTGGATTGGGTCAGCAGGCAGACACTAGACCCCAGTGAATGGTCATTGAATCAGGAGCTGTTCAGAGACATCACTCAGATGGGGATAGCCGGTGATGGATCTTTTTGCCAGTACGGACAACCACAAGGTTCCCAGTACCTCTCCAGGTTCAAAGATCCAGCAGCAGTGTGGACAGATGCACTGGCATTATCATGGCCCCGTCATCAGCTTCTGTATGCCTTCCCACCAGTCTAGCTACTTCCTCTGGTGCTCAGGTGAATCCAGAGTCAATGAGTGGAAGTGATCTTAGTGGAAGTGATCTGCAGTGGAGAATTTAAACTGGTCGAGGAGACCCTGGTACGTGAAAATTTTCCAGATGCTTCACAAGCCAGAATGGCCGCTCCCCATGAGAGAGGATCTGTTGACCATGGGGCCCAACAAGCATCTAGGAATCCACAAGCTTCAATTGACAGCCTGGAGGTTGAGCAGCAGCAGCTGAGCAGTAAGAAGCTCTAAATGTTGTGGTGTTTTTCAGACTAGAATGCCTTTTGATCTGCAGTGGAGAATTTAAACTGGTCGAGGAGACCCTGGTACGTGAAAAATTTCCAGATGCTTCACAAGCCAGAATAGCCACTCCCCATGAGAGAGGATCTGTTGACCATGGGGCCCAACAAGCATCTAGGAATCCACAAGCTTCAATTGACAGCCTGGAGGTTGAGCAGCAGCAGCTGAGCTCTTTCGGCTACCGAGAGGCAGTCTTTAAAACTCTGCTATCCGCCAGGAAGAAATCCACCAAACACATTTACAATACTGGAGGGCTTTGTTGGCTGGTGAAGACCGATTAATAAAGATCCCCTTCTCGCCAAGAGTAGCGGTGTCCTTGACTTCCTACAGAGAAGGCTGGATAAGGACTTGAGTACCAACACGTTACGGAGACAGGTTTCGGCTCTGGCCACGATCCTGGCTGCAGAAGCTAACACTCCCCATACAAAACATCCACACCTGTAGAAGTTCCTCAGAGCGGTGTCAATCTTGGCCCCTCCTGTTAAGCATACATTCCCATTTTGGAGGCTTAATGTAGTCTTACAAGCCCTGCAGGGTCTGCCATTTGAGCCTCTTCAACAGGTTCCCTTCAAGGTCTTCTTGTGGAAGGTGGTGTTTCTAGTGGCAATCACCTCTGCGAAGAGGGTGTCCTTGTCGGCGAACCCAGAACTATGCCATTTTCACCATGACGAGGTCTCTCTTCACCTGCATCCCACCTTCCTGACCAAAGCCAACTCTACCTTCCACCAGGAGCAAGAGATTGAGCTGCCGTCTTTCTGCCCTAACCCCATCCCAGGGAAGTGCTCTGGCATAAGCTAGATGTCTGTAAGGCATTACAAAATCTACCTGGCTAGAACTAGTGAATTCTGGGTAGATTCAGTCTTATTTGTGGGTTTTAGGAGAGGGCAAAGGGGTCATAAAGCTTCCAGCACTACTATAGCGAGATGGCTCAGAGCCTGTATCAATTAGCCTGTTCTTCCTCAGGATTACAGGTGCCTTCTGGTATCACGGCTCATTACCTAAGGAGCGCAGCTACAAATGCAGCACTTTTCCAGGGAGCTTCCATTGCTGATATCTGGAGCGCTGCGTGCTGGTCCTCGGCTTTTAGTCGTAGAATTTTGCAGAGAGTCCTTACGTAGATTCTGTTTTTTTACCCGGCTAGGTTTTCGGACACTTCTTAACCGTTGGTCCTGCCCCTGTGGTGTTTGATTTGGATACCTAAGGGAAGTACTGCTTGGGTACGGATGGACTGTCTGCGTAAATCATAGACAGAGAAAGGAAAATTTGGAGTCTTACCTGGGTGAATTTTCCTTCTTCTCTGTGACTCAGGCAGGCAGGCCAGTTTCCTAGCCAGGCCTATTACTAGCTGTTTAGTTAGTAGATTTTCAGCCACTCTGGTAGGGTAGTCCCTGCTGTTTGTTCTATCCGTTTTCTGTCATAGTGGAACTTTCATCCTCCGCAGGAGGTCACAGTTCTTGACACTCCAGTGTTCATAGCTACTAGATAAGTTGTTTTCTCCAGTTCTGTTTGTTATGGTAATGGCTTCAGTATCGTCAGTCACAGATCTGGGGTGACTACAGCCGGGATGGCTCCTCCCCCAGCACTGGCTGCTAATCAAGGTTTAGATCCTGCCTAGTCCTCAGGAGAGGAGCGACACCCAGCAGACGGACTGCCTGCCTAACTCATAGACAAGAAGGAAAATTCAGCTAGGTGAGACTCCAAATTTTCCTATCCAAAACAATTACACAATTCTATGCCATTTTTCCTGATCCTAACTGACAGGCACGGTCAGTAACTGGGATTCTTGTTAGTTAAGTGACTTGAAGAGCCATGTTTCAGAAATTCAGTTGTGGTTTTAATATATTTATACTATTTTAAATTCTATCAATCGGTGGAAACAGTGATCATGCTGCCATGGCAGCCTGGCCCAAGAAGCCACAGCAGACACGTTCTGGTCTGGGTTGGGCTGCTCGCCATATGTGGCCAACCATGGTGGATCCAGGCCCAGGTCACAATGGGACACACCACATGTGATAGCCTGCTGTGGCCTGCTTTGCCCCGATTTGAGTGGACACTAGCTTGGGCTGTGACCTGGAGCTAATCTGGGGGTCAAAGCCAAGGCTGGCCTATGTCATGGTCCGGGGCAATCCCGGGCCAACATCTGGTGGGCCTTAAATAGACATGACAGTGGCTCATGGGCCGAAGCATGAAAACACAGACCACATGGGGGCTACCATCTCCGCTGTTCTTATCCAATGTGGGGATGCTTAACAACTATCACCAAACCTGCATATGTATATTTTTTTTCAGTCTTATTGGAAGTAAACCTGCACTGGGGGGTGGGGGAGCCACAGCCCTATTTTTGCCAGATAAATAAGATACAAAGCAAACAAACAAAAAGAATACATACATCTGACTAAATTCTGCACATCCTTAAGATCTACATATATTGTCATTCTGTGCAAGGAATGTAGGATTTGGCCCTCACATATCAATACCCTTCATGGTGTCGACTTTTACGTTCACTATCTTTTTGTCCAACTTCTCATACTTTATTTTTCTATCCTATTTTTTGAAACATTAGATTCAACAAACCAAAAAGCAATTTTTTCCCTCTGTTGCCCACTACGTAACCACTGAATTAGTTGTACAGATGTAACTTGATAAAGCATTTCCCTCTCTGCAAATTATAAGGGAGAAAAGTAAACAACTATTTATATGTACATTATGAGCAGCATAAGTTGTATCATACCATTTATGCCATTACTCTAGTTCAGCTATTTGGTTCCTAACCACAAATATCTTTCTTTTTTTCTTGTCACTTCACCATCTAAAGAATCTTTTGCTGTTCCTGACCTCAGCAATTCAAGAGGTGACTTCTGCATGCAGTTGTTCATTGGTGTTCCCTTAACGCTGACTTACCTTCAGCTATTTGCTTGATGTTTGTTTGCAGTAATTACTGTCCATTTACTAGTCCTTTCATCTTACTTCAATTCTTTGTCGTTTCCCCTTTTTAGAGTTTATCAGAAAAGTAAGAAGCTCTAAATGTGGTGTTTTTCAGACTAGAATGCCTTTTGATCTGCAATGGAGAATTTAAACTACTTTAAAATAGTTGTAACAAGGAGCATTTGTGCATGATCAGTTTAATATTTGTTGTGATTTTGTTTTTTGCTTGAATGTTGGAATGTCTTTACTAATGGTCAGAGATAAAGATTTAATGATACATTTGATAATATTTTTTCAGGATTCCATTATTTAGTTAATTGCAGAGCTAATGGACAGCTGTTAACAAAATTGGTATTTAACCTTTCATAAAATGGTAAATGTTTTTTTTAAACATCTAGATGCTTGCTATATTTAATGATAGCACCAGGTATTATAATGCTCAGAGCAAAAAGACAACTGGTTTGAACTTCAGCATGTAGATAAAACCTCCATGGATCTGCTCCACAGAAGACTTTTAGTGAAGTTAGCTGAACCAGCGAGGCTTTCTTTACCCAAAGAATAATTTACTATTACATGTAAGCTATTACTAGAATGCCTTTTGATCTGCAGTGGAGATTTTAAACTACTGTAGGTATTAATTATGGCTCCTCCCACTCTAGGTGAGATATGTTGAAAAGATAATAAGTGCAAACGTGGATAATATAACAATATATGTACTGCATGGGTACTGTAAGCTTGTGATGTGCTGAGTGTGTTTGTAATTTTGGGACTGGATTGCTCCAGAAATAATTAACAAATTATGTCTTGCTCAGTGGTTGTTGTGTTGTCTTTATAGTACGGTATGCTGGCTTTCCAGATCCAGGATACTTTGAGGGGAAAAAATAGTAATATTTGTTGTTGTTTTTTAATGTTTACATTGCAGGTTATCACTGGGATACATCAGACTGGATGCCAAGTGTTCAACTGCCAGGCATCCAAGAGTACCCAAATTATGAGGTGGGTGAAGAGCCAGCTCCCCTCTATGCAGATCCAAATGCCATTGATACAGACTATTACCCTGGAGGCTATGACATCGAAAGTGACTTCCCACCTCCACCAGATGATTTTCCTGTGCCTGATGAACTGCCACCATTACCACCAGAATACAGCGACCAGTTTGAATCTATACAGCCACCCAGGGACATGCCTGCTGTCGGTAGCTTGGGTTCTTCTGCAAGAAGCAGGCAGAGATTCAATCTTAATCAGTACCTTCCCCATCACTATCCTGCAGATATGTCAGAACCTCAGAACACAACCAGTGGAGTCAACAGTAATTATAGAGAACCTTATGCTCCTTACACTTTAGGGTACAATAGAGACTTCGAAGCACCCCCTGTAGACAACATATCCATGTCTGTGTATGCTTCCACGGCTTCATGCTCTGATGTGTCAGCATGCTGTGAAATGGAGTCTGAGGTAATGATGAGTGACTATGAGAGTGGAGACGATGGCCATTTCGAAGATGTGACCATTCCTCCGCTCGACTCTCAACAACATACAGAAGTCTGACTCTCATCCTCAACAAAAGTGCCTGGACTTAAATGAACTATAAGGATTCTCGAACCACCTTGGAGAGCTTATTTTTCTTGGCAGCAGTGCGTGAACGCTTTCTTTCAGCGAGCTAAAACTGGCATGGCTGCACTGGATCATGCAGCTCATTTCCACATATTAACCTATTTCCATTTCCTGACCTACTCTAGTTGGACAGATCAAAGGTTTTCATTGGCTGTGCCATTTCCAAAAGTGTTTTTTGTATTTACATTGTCTATGTTAAGGAAATTTTTTAAAATCCACATACCACTTCACCATGTTAGCATGATACATGTATTTATATCATTCTCAAGCAAATTAATTTTCTCTTATTTTTCTGTAAATTTTATGTACAGTTTTGATTTTCATAGTTCTAACTAGATTTTGTAGATATTCTGTGTGTTTGTTTCCCACTGAATCAAGTGATGTTAGTGTCTGTTAAGCCAGCACCCTGACTTTTATTATAATCAGGGCTTCACTGTATGTATTTTCTTTTTCCCCCACTGAGGTTTGACATTTAATTTATAAGGATTTCAGCGTATTCATGCAATTCCAACTGTACATAGAAGAGATCTGATATCTTCTGGGTCAGATACATGGGAATGTCTTAAATGGGTTGCTGTATTTTAGAACTGTATACATTTTTTCCCTTCTTGGAAAGTGTGTTGGGACCCTCTGCATACCTGTTTAGAACCAAAACCACCACGGCACAGTTTTTATAGTGTCTGTATATTTGTGATGCAATGGTCTTGTAAAGGTTTTTACTGAAAACTACCATTAGCCAGTCTTTCTTACTGACAATAAATTATTAATAAAATACTTTAGCTTTGCTTTCTGGATCTCTATTATGTATTCTGCTTTAAACAGAAATTAACAGAGTAGTTGATTTTTCACACATCAGGGGACATGCTTTGGGTCCAGATTAGAGAGGTGTCCCAATAAGGAGAGCTTTAGTATAACAGTAACATATTACACATGAGAGTTGGAGAGGGGGGAGAAATAAGGTCTGCTAAGAATAAAAAAGGATGTGAATTAGAGAGGTCTACATAGGGTGGTTCTACTGTAATTTGTTCCAAAAGCTATTTCTTAAAATTGTCCTATGTTAAAGATGTAGACAAAATAGTTCAGGTGACATTTTTTATTGAACAAAGCTAGCTGGCCCTATAAAAACACCATCTATGCTAATTTCTCTCTTACATTAGGTACCAACGCAGCAATCATGCACTCTCTTTGTTAAATATGTCCACTAGATGGCAGTATGTGACTACTTGATATTGCCGAGTTTAAAAGTAAGCACAGACTGGCATGAATAGACAATGATGGGTACTTGCCTTAAATAACCAGTTTAATACTTTACCGTTTTCTTTTTAAAGCAGACATACCATTTCCTTAAAAGAATTACTCTGGTAAATATTAGTACTTCCAAATGTAGACAAACACCAACACACATATTTAAACTTTGAAAGATTGCTAAGTACTTTGCATAAGAAAAAAACTCCTGCATTTCATATGCTGCATCACTTTTTCGTTTTCTTTTGAGACCGATTATTTGCTTCTATGGATTGAAATTCCATTCCTGCAAATAATAGTGATTATTATTTATACAGCACATGAAGTGTGAAAATCACAAGCTCTTTAAGCCTCACAACAACTTTTGTCTTCAGTTTACACAAAACTTTGTATACTTTAAAAGTTTACTTCACTAACATTGGCACACACGGGAATGTGCTATGGTAAAAGCAGGTAACGGATTATTTATAAACTTGCAAAAGTTCTTCAGCAGTAAAGTTCCTAAACCTTGAAAAGTTACTGGGCATTAGGCTCCCTTAGTCACTTAGATTATTGGCTCCCAAATTTCTTGCCTTTGTGATATCATCTGGAGACTTCAGTATAATGCCATAACCCCAGACATCAACAAAGACAGTGGAGAGAATGTGATCTATCAGTTGGGATTATCTGTCGATGGTGTGATCCAGTTGGAGCTCTCAACCTGCACTTTGAGAGCCTTGGGCTTAAAAGCTCTTGAAGTTTTTACCGTTTGTCCATAAAAAAAAAAGGTGGCTGCTTGTGGAATTAGTTAGAATGGTTAATAAGGTTTGTAAATTTGCTGGCCCTCTTTCTCCTTGTGCCCCCTGTCAGTGCTCCGCACGGGTAGCTCTGCGTATGGCCGACAGGAGGCAGAAGAAGAATTTTCGTCCTGCGCATGCGTGGAGCTGCCCTGATCCAGTCTTATCTTCTGCCTTCAGCCGATAGGACGCGTTCTCGGCTCCGCCGTGAAACTAAAAGAAAAA
>QEPC01001717.1:5469555-5486864 GCA_003113815.1 Sphenodon punctatus | reverse complement strand
CCCCCCCCCCAAAAGCCAGGCGGAACAGCCATGTCTTGCAACGGCGTTGAAATGAGGGGAGATCCAGAGCCAAACGGGCCTCCACTGGCAGGGAGTTCCACAGCCACGGAGCGGCCACAGAGAAGGCCCTCCCCATCATGGCCCCTCAGCAGACTCGGGGAGCCTGAAGGAGAACACCCCCCGATGACCACAGAGGTCGATCCAGGACCCGGGGGGTGAGGCGGTCCCGCAGATAGGTCGGGCCGAGGCCATTTAGGGCTTTAGAGACCAACACCTTCAATCGGGCCCGGAAGACTACAGGCAGCCAGTGCAGAGATCGAAGAACCGGTGTAATATGTTCACGGTGGCCCAGTCCCACCAGGAGACAGACCGCCGCATTCTGCACCAACTGCAGTCTCTTGAACCATCGTAGCCCCACGTAGAGCGCGTTACAGTAGTCAAGCCTAGAGGTGATGAAAGAATGGATGATGGTGGCCAGGTCAGAGTCTGAAACATACGGCCAAAGCCGACGCACCAGATGTAATTGGCGAAAGGCACTCCTTGCCACAGACTCCATCTGAGCATCCAAGTGGAGCTGCGAGTCAAGGAGCACCCCCAGACTCCGCACCTGGGGTACCAGCGGGGTGCAGACCCCATCAATGATAGCGGCCATCACCCCTGCCGCCTTCCCCACCAGTATCATCTCCATCTTGTTGGGATTCAGCTTTAGTCGGTTTGCCCTCATCCAATCCCCCACATCCACCAGGCACCCGGTAAGCACCAAGACTGTCGGGCCTGGGTCCGATGAAAAAGAGAGGTAAAGCTGGGTGTCGTCAGCATATTTATTTATTTATTTATTTATTTATTTAATTGCATTTTTACCCCACCCCTCCTGAAACAGCTCGGGGCGGCTTACAATCTCTCTCTATATATATACTTTATAGTTGTGTGTGTGTGTATATATACACACAACTATAAAGTATTTTAAAACACTCATAAAGTACAACAATTTAAAACAGAACCAAGAAACATAATAAATAATACAATAAATAAATAAGGGTGACGGGGAATAAAAAAACCCTAACCCACCCTCCCCAAAGACCTGGGCGAATAGCCAGGTTTTGCAAATTCGCCGGAAAGTTAAAAGGCTTGGGGCCAGATGAGCTTCCTCCGGGAGAGAGTTCCAAATGCGCAACGCAGCCACCGAGAACGCCCTCTCCATTGTAGCCCCCCACTTAACACGGGGGACCTCCGAAGGAGCCGCTCTGGGGCGCGGAGGGCGAGGCGGCCCCTGAGGCATGAGGGGCCCAGATCGTGAAGGGCCTTATAGATCAATACCAGAAACTTGAACCTGGCTCGGCTCACTATTGGCAACCAATGCAGAGTCCGGAGCACAGGTGTTATGTGCTCCCGATGACCCGTCCCCGAAAGGAGCCGGGCCACCGCATTCTGCACTAGCAGCAGCCTCCGAACCAGGAACAAGGGCAGCCCCACGTAGAGCGCATTGCAGTAATCCAGCCTCGAGGTGATGAAGGCATGAATGAGGGAGGCCCAGGCCGGGCCGGAGATTTACGGACGCAGCCTCCGCACCAGATACAACTGGCGGAAAGCAGCCTTCGCCACTACCTCCACCTGTTGTCCAGGCGGAGATCTGCATCCAGTACCACCCTCAGGCTCCGAACCTGCTGAGCTATAGGAGGGAGAACCCCCCCCAATCAGGGGGGTCAACACCTCCCTCGCACTCCCCACCAACATCACCTCCGTCTTATCGGGGTTGAGCTTCAGTTTGTTTTGCCACATCCACTCCACCACAGCCTCCAGACACTGGGATAGCACCAAGACAGCAGGGTGTGGATCAGTTGAAAAAGAGAGGTACAGCTAAGTATCAGCAGCATATTGGTGACACCGCACCCTGAACTCTCTCATGACCTCCCCCAAGGGCTGCATATATACATTGAACAACAATGGAGACAGAATGGAACCCTGCGGAACGCCGCAGCATAAAGCGTGGGGGCAAGATGTCTCAGCCCCCAACACCACCCGCTGGCTTCTCCCCGAGAGGAATGAGCAGAACCATTCAAGAACAGTCCGGTCCAGACCCCCCATGTCACTCAGTCGTTTCAACAGCAGCCCATGGTCCGCGGTGTCAAAAGCAGCCAAGAGATCTAGCAGGATGAGAAATGTCAAACATCCTGCATCCATATCCCGGCGGAGATCGTCGACCAAGGCCACCAACGCCGTCTCGGTGCCATAGCCAGGGCGAAACCCAGATTGAAAAGGGTCCAGGAAACTGATGCCATCTAGATGCACCTGGAGCTGGATCGCCACCGCCCGCTCAATAACCTTCCCTAAGAAGGGAAGGTTAGAGACAGGTCGGTAGCTGGCGAGAGCATCCACATCCAAAGATGATTTCTTCAGCAGGGGGCGCACCACAGCCTCCTTGAGGCTCGGCGACATCCTCCCCTGCTGCAGGGACACGTTAACCACCCTCACCAGCACCGTCCCCAATGTCTCCCTGGAGGCTTTCACCAACCAGGACAGACACGGATCAAGTTCACAACAGGTGGCTCTCACAGACCCCAAGACATCCACCGCATCAGCTGGCATCACTTTCTGAAACTCCCCCCACAAAGTTGGACCAGACGGGGTCTCAATCCCCTCACGCTCACCACCTACTGCCCCTAATCCAGCGTCAAAGCCGCTCTGAATCTGAGCAATATTGTCTGCGAAGTTGGTGACAAACTCCTCACAGCAGGCCTGGGACAAGTCCCCGTCCAGGCGGAGGGAGGCCGGACTAACCAGCCCTCGCACCACCCGAAACAACTCCGCCGGGCATGACTTTGCAGACGTTATGAGGACAGCAAGAAACTCCTTTCTTGCTGTCCTCACAGCCTCAACATATTGATGACACCTCACTCCAAACCTCCTAACCACCTCGCCGAGCGGTTGCATATACATGTTGAACAGGAGAGGGGACAAAACAGAACCCTGCGGGACTCCACATGAGAGGTCTCGGTATGATGAAAAATAATCCCCG
Organism: Sphenodon punctatus; assembly: GCA_003113815.1. NCBI lineage: Eukaryota > Metazoa > Chordata > Lepidosauria > Sphenodontia > Sphenodontidae > Sphenodon > Sphenodon punctatus. Next base: position 5,483,848 of record QEPC01001717.1, on the reverse strand, counting down.
AGTACCACTCGCTGAGTTCTTCTGGACAGGGAGGAGTGGAACCAGTCAAGAACTGTACTGCCCACCCCTGCATGGTCTCACAGGCGTGTCACTAACGTCTCATGGTCAACAGTATCAATTGCCGCCAACAGATCTAATAAAATCAGCAGGGCCTAGCTGCCCTGATCTAATTCTCGGCAAAAATCGTCAACCAACGCCACAAGCGCAGTCTCGGTGCCATAATCTGGATGAAATCCTGACTGCAAGGGATCAAGAAAACCGACACGATCCAGATCCTCCTGCAACTGCCGGGCCACCACCCGCTCAATAACCTTCCCTAAAAAAGTAAGATTAGAGACAGTACAATAACTGGCAAGGGAATCAACGTCAAGAGTGGTTTCTTGAGCAGGGACCGTACCACCGCCTCTTTAAGGCAGCTCAGCACCCTGCCCTCCCAAAGGGAGGCATTGACCACCCCCACCAGCAACGGCCCCAACGTCTCCTGGCAGGCCTTAACCAGCCAAGACGGTCATGGGTCCAGTTCATAACAAGTGGCCCTGACAGCCCCCAAAACATTCTCTGCATCGGCTGGGGTCACCGACCAAAACTGATCCCACAAACAAGGACAAAGCAGGGCCTCCTTAACTTCCAATTGCCCCACTGCAGAAAATGCGTCATCAAAACCATGGTGAATCCAAGCATTTATCCGCAAAATAATCCACAAACAAGTCACAGAGGGCACTAGATGACTCCACTACAAGTTGGAGAGCGGCCAGACTGACTGACCCCCGCACCACCCAGAACAGCTCCGCTGGAAAGGATTTAGTGGATGCTACTGAGGGCAGCAAAGAACTCTTTTCTGTCCGCATAGCAATGGCATAGGCTCGTAAACTCGCTCTATGCCACAACCTGTCAGCGACAGCACATGAACAATGCCACTGTTGCTCCAACCGCCTTCCCTCCTGCTTCAGCACTCACAGCCCCTCCAAAAACCAGGGAGGCCTACAGTGCTGCCGCCTGGGAAGTGGACGCCTCAGAGCTATTCAATCAATGGCCTCTGTCAGCATGATGTTCCACAACTCGACGAGGCCATCGATGGAACAGTCGTCCAGATCAGAGGGTATATCCCCGAAAGCCTCCCAGAACCGCTCCAGTTCCATCAGTCTACGCGTGTGGACCATTCAAATTGGTTCCACGCCCAGACGTGCGCCAGGGGCAGACGTGCACAAGGAGAGAGGCCTGCAGGAGGTAATGGTCCGTCCATGACAAGGGCACCGCTGATATCTCCCCCACCAACAGACACACACACACACACCCAGGCTGGTGCAAAACATACGGTCCAAGGTATGTCCCCTTGGTGTGTTGGGCTGCTGACCCTCTGGGACAGGCCCATGGTTACCATGGCAGCCATGAACGCGTCAGCATGGATGTTGAAATTCCCCAAGACTTTGGGGACTGCAACACCACCCCTGACACCAGATCCATTAGAGCATGTAGAGAGGCTTCTGTACAGGTGGGTGCCGTTTGTTTTGGACTCTGACCTGGCCACAGTCATCCATGCTTTCATCACCTCTTGACTAGACTACTGTAACGCACTCTACGTGGGACTACCCATGGTGACGGCTCGGAAATTGCAGCTCGTGCAGAATGCAGCGGCCTGTCTCCTAATGGCATTGGGCCACCGGGAGCATGTTACACCAGTGCTCTGCTCTCTGCACTGGCTGCCGGTGGTTTTCCGGGCCCGATTTAAGGTGTTGGTTTTAACCTATAAAGCCCTAAACGGTCTGGGCCCTGTCTATCTGCGAGACCGCCTCACTCCCCATGTCCTGGATTGGCCCCTGTGGTCGTCTGGGGATGCCCTGCTCAAGGTCCCCTGAGTTTCTCAGGTGGCCACACAGGAGAGGGCGTTCTCAGTGGCAACGCCTATAGAACACCCGGCTGGTCCCGGCCCTCCCCTCTGTTCGGAAACGTTGCAAGACCTGGCTGTTCCGCCAGGCATTTGGCGGGGGAGAGGGGTAGGGGGTGGGGGGGGTTGTTTTCTCTGCTTCTTCCTTTTATGATTGTTTTAATTGTTTTTATTGTTGTAAGCCACCCCGAGCTGCCTGTAGCGGGAGGGGCGGGTAATAAGTTTTTTAAATAAAATAAATAAAAATATACAAACAGCACTCACAAACTGTCCCCTGCCACATCAAACACCAGATGGAGACCCTCAGTACCCACTATGGATTGCACTGGATACCTCCGAACAGCCCAGTCCTCCTTAAAAATCATGGCTACACACACACACCCCGGCTGCTGCCCCCCCCCCCCCCCCATCCCTCTGACCACGGTTGATGCTGCATGGAATACCCGGCCGGAACAAGATCAGCCAAGATGGTATGGGGCCCTCCGATTCAGAACCACCGGCCCTACTGCTGGAGGGGTGGTGCGGAAAACAGATACTAAGCACCGGTCCTGTCGCCCAGCTCGAACATAGCCCCCCATACGCAGCATACCTCCCACGCCCCATCACGACCCCAATGGCTATGTCCCCTCTCCCCCAGCCCTGGTTCCCCTCTGTCTGCCCCACCCCAATCAAGGGGAGGATTCCCACCATCCCCAAATTGAACCCTCACCCCCTCCCTAACCCAATTCCTTTCCTTAATCCCCATCCCTCAACCACCCCACTAGTCACCCTCCCCACTATCTGTCCCTGCCTGACCTATGAATGGTGAGTTTAAATAACTTTTTACTCCGCATTGCTAATTGCTCAACCCTTCTGAAGTCAGGTTTATAGGCAATCATAGTTGAATTCAGTCAGTTTGAAAAAATTACTTGCAATCGGGCAATAGTGCGGCCCTCAAATGGAGAGAGATTGAAATTTTGTGTTTGAAATACTGGTCTGATATTTTCTTTATTTTATTTATTTATTTATTTATTTTTTATTCAAATTTATACGCCACCCTTCCCACAGAGCTCAGGGCAGCTCACAATACATAAAACTATTAAATCCATTCAATAAAAACTCCCACCCCCACCTCAAAACACCCACTCTTCCCCACAGCCCTATAAAAAAAAACCCACCAACTAACCCCTATCCCCGCCTGCTAAATGCTCTTTCAAATAAAAACGTTTCACACCCACCTCTGGAAGATGCTTAGGGTTGGGCTCAAGCAAAGCCCCTAGGGAAGGGAGTTCCACAAATCTAGGGCAGCAACTGAGAACACCCTCCTGTGCACCCCCATCCATGGACAAGGGTAACAGATGGGGGAACAATGGTAACCATAGGGGGAACAATGGGACATGGTTGGACAGTCAGTCTTTCTGATATATGGGACCCAGACCATTTAGGGTTTTAAACTTAGTGTGGGTGATTTGTTTTTATTGTATTATTGTATTTTATATTGTATTTTCATATTTAATTTTATGATCTGTTAGCCACCTTGAGCAGCTTTAGCAGAAGGGGTGGGGTATAAATTATGTAAAATAATAAATAAAGGTTAAAACCAGCACCTTGAATTGTATCCAGAAAGCTATAGGCAGCCATGAAGACTTTAGGCCACCATTGTAATGTGCTCCCAACGAATTGTTCTTCATAGGAGCTGAGCTGCCGCATTCTGCCCAAGCTGATGGACAGTCATGGTGGCCAACCATCACAGATCTGGGCCAGGTCATGGTAGGCTTTAATGTTATAGCCTGCTGCAGCCCACTTCGACCCGGTCGGGCGGAAAGAAACCCAGAGTGTAATCCCAGAAGCCCCCGGGATTACAGCCCAGACTCACCAGAACATCTGGCAGGGCACTAACCAACATGGTGGTGGCTCGCAGGCCAAGGCAGTCCTCTGCGAGCCAAAGTAGGCCACCATCAATGTTTAGCATCCACACACACTTGGAACACGTTCACATCCATAGTATTAGTGGTTTTAACGGAAATTATTTTACATCCTCTTCACAGATGTGAAAATTTGAAAGAACTTCCCTGTAAATCAAGAGGCTTGGGCATGAAAAGAGCTCATATTGTAAACCTGAGAGAACTTGAAATTGCAGAAAATGGAAAACATATCTACAGAGAATGAGAGAACTGTATAGCAGATGACAACAATGGAAGGTGCTGGATTAGATAAATACATGGGAAGTGTAGTTTAGACTTTTTGTTATGCAAAAAACTGCTGTGGCTCAGTCCCTTCGATCAATCAGGAGAAAATCTACACTATCCTTTACTTGCCGTATACTTATCTAATCTCAGATAAAAAACCTCTAATGGGGTTGCAATGACTACATCATTAGGTATAGCATTCCATCCTCTGATAGCCCTTTGCAAGAGAGAGAGCTGTCATATTGATCCTTAATTGAAAGGAAGGGATAGTCAAAGAGCCAGGACTATTTTATATTGTAGAATTACTGTGGAGTGGATGAGCCCAACTGCCCTTTAGAAAGCGAACAGATACAGCACATGCTTGCTCCCTAAGAATCCCACAATCTGTTGCCTGATTTGATTAAACTTATAATAGTACATTAGAAGTGTAATGAATGTGATGCAAAATGCACAAAAAATAACCCAATGAACTTCTTAACCATTCTTAAGTACTGATTTTACAATCTAATTGCTGTCTCCTTTGTCTACGTCCATCAACACACTTGCTCACAAATCTTGGGGAGACCAAATGCTGCCATACAACCATGAAATACATTTTCAGAGAATTATTCCTCAGCTTGTTGTATCATCTACTGCTGCTAATCTGAATTTTTAAGGTGATTGCCAAGACACTGTGGTTGTTGGCAATCATTTTTAAATGTGAATCTTTGTACACAATGGCCTTACTGCTTTTTCTCTTTCTAACTGCTCTCAGATGCCCTCTAAAGAAGAAAAGAATGTTAATAGCTTTGATTTGTGTGTGTGAAACAGCAGAATGGAGTTCTGGCAGGGTTCATGTGTCTTTAATACCTGTTGAAGTGGCTAGAGTTGGAGATAGTTTTTTTTTGTTTTGTTTCCCCGTTTAATTAAGAAATTAAGCAGTTATGTAATCGGATACTATTATTCTTGTAAGAATATTTGTTCAGCCTGTCTGCAGATTGGGTAGTGCAAAGCCAGTCTCCACAATTCCTCACTCTCTTTTGTGTAAATATAAACTGAAGAAAATGCTTTCACTCTTATCTTGTGTGAACTCTCCCTTTCTTAACCATATGTTTTATCACAGTTAATATCAGGTGAGTACCAACTCAGGTGTGTACGGACTGTCAGTCTCTCTTTGGTTGTTTGACAGTCCATTATTCTCAAACAACTGGACTCCCCTGATATGGAGACTGACTAATGGATATTCTGTGCTCCCCAAGCAGAAGCAACAAAACTCCAATCTTTATGGACCCAGTTTGGAACTGAAAACTCAGTTCTGAATTTCCAAGGTTCCGAGGACCACAGTCAGTACTCGGAAAGTTAAGAACCCTTGATCGAGTGATGGATGCACACGTGACTGAAGTAACCCAGACCTGATCCTAGCTTCTCTGAGCTAGGAAACGAAACTTGGTGCCATATTTGGTAGGCAGGGAGGGTAATGGGAGGGGACAGGTGAGTGATGGACAAGCACAGGACGGTTTTTGATTCGCTGGTGGGCAAAATAGAAGTGGCCATTTTTCATTCTGTTTGGTGAATTTGGTTATATGCTATACTGCTGTATCTATATGTATTTCAGCTGGGGTGGCGTGCCTGGCCTGGGCTGTCCATAGGGGCAATGCTGGGAGTTATTAGCCACCATGCTTTTTTATTAAATATATTTTCAAGTGGGTGCTGTTTGCACAGCTTGGCACCATAGAGGCCAGAGGGATCACTTTTGCTGTGTTTCCCCCCCCCTTTTTTTTTACACTGTACTTTTGCTGTGGGTTCAGCTTTACCAAGATGTACCCAGCTGGGGCACAGGGGGGATACTTTCTGGTTAATTAATGGTATTGGGGGGGAGGGGGGTCTTGCCTTGCATAGGGGGGCATAGAGCAAGGGAGGCATATGTTGGGGTTTTTGGGGAAGGGGGCATGTCTGGTCTGGTTTCTTGTGGCTATGCCTGCTGGCTGGTGGCACGCATGGGTGGAGCCATGGACCCAAACTTATTGAAACTTGATTAATGGATAATGCTATGTTTTGGTGGGGCACCCCAGTGCAATCACGCACCCACCACAGAGCTTGCATGTCATTATGGACCTCTATGATTTTATAGACCTCTATCATATCTCCCCTCAGTCGTCTCCTCCAAACTGAAGAGCCCCAACTTACCAAGCCTCTCCTCATACCAACCCTCTCCTCCTCCATGCCCTTGATCATTTTTGTTGCTCTTCTCTGTACCTTTTCTAGTTCAGCTATGTCTCTTTTGAGATGAGGTGACCAGAACTGCACACAATATTCGAGGTGCGGTCACACCATTGATTTGTATAGAGGCATTATGACATCCTCAGTTCTATTCTCTATCCCCTTCCGAATAATTCCTAACATTCTATTTGCTTTTATGACTGCTGCTGCGCACTGCGCTGTGGATTTTATTGTCTGGGGGATGGTACTCTATGCGCAGGTCTGCCTGGATGCCCAGGTGGAGGCTGTGGCGAGGGGTGCCTTTCGCCAATTACATCTGGTACGTCAGCTTAGGCCATACGTGTCGAACTCCAACCTGGCCACCATCATTCATGCTTTCATCACCTCTAGACTAGACTATGGTAACGCACTCTATGTGGGGCTAACCATGGTGACGGCCCGGAAGCTGCAGTTGGTGCAGAATGTGGCGGCCTGTCTCCTGATGGGACTGGACCGCCGGGAGCGCATTACACCAGTGCTCCATTCTCTGCACTGGCTGCCGATAGTCTTCCGAGCCCGATTCAAGGTGTTGGTTTTAACCTATAAAGCCCTAAATGGTCTGGGCCCTGCCTATCTGAGAGACCGCCTCCACACCCCACCCCACCTGGGTACTGGACCAGCCCCTGCGGTCATCAGGGGATGCCCTCCTTGTGGTCCCCCGAGTCTTCCGGGGGGCCACGCAGGGGAGGGCGTTCTCAGTGGCAGCACTGAGGCTGTGGAACTCCCTTCTGGTGGGAGTGCATCTGGCCCCGGACCTCCTCGCCTTTCGTAAAAGCTGCAAGACCTGGCTGTTTTGCCAGGCGTTTGGCAGGGGAGATGGGTAGGGGATGGGAGCGGGGAGGAGACGCGAGGGATGAGGGTGTAATAGTATGTTTTATAGTTTTATTATTTTAATTGTTGATGTACACTGTTGTGAGCCGCCCCGAGCTGCCTGTGGCAGGAGGGGTGGGATACTAAATGCTTTTAATAAATAATTAAGATCCTGTTGCAGTTCCTCACAGTCTGCTTGTGTTTTAACTACCTTGAATAACTTGGTGTCGTCTGCAGCTTTGATCACCTCACTCTAAACACCCTTTTCCAAATCATTAATGGATACATTAAACAGCACTGGATTCCTAAGGCACACCACTTTATACATCTCTCCATTGTGAAAACTAACCATTTAGTCCAAGTCTTTGCTTTCTATCTATTAACCAGTTTCTGATCCATAGTAAGACACTACCGCCTATCCCATGACTTTTTAATTTTCTCAAGAATCGCTCATGAGGGACCTTATCAAATGCTTTCCACCATTTTGCTCGGCACAGACGTCAAGCTTACTGGTCTGTAGTTTCCAGGATCGCTTCTGATTCCCTTTTTAAATATCGGGGTTACGTTTGCCACCCTCCAGTCCTCAGGTACAGTGGCAGATTTTAGTGACAGGTTACAAATTACTAACAGTAGGTCTGCGATTTCATATTTGAGTTCCTTCAGAACTCTGGGGTGAATGCCATCTGGCCCTGGTGACTTGTTAGTATTCAGTTTATCAATTGACTCCCTAGCAGGCTTCTTGCTTCTGATGTATTTGAAAAAGTTTTTGATGCTTGTTTTTGCCTCTTTAGCAAGCCTCCCTTCAAAATTTCTCTTGGCCTGCCTTATTAACACTTTACATATATGTTGCCAGTGTTTGTGCTCTTTCGTATTATTTTCATTGGGACTAGCCTTCCATTTCTTAAAGGATGCCTTTTTGGCTCTAATAGCCTCCTTCACCTCCCCATTTAGCCACAGTGGAAGACTTTGGTCTTCCTGCTTCCTTTTTTAACTTGTGGGATGCATTTAATCGGGGCTTCCAGAGGGGTGCTTTTAAACAGCCTCCACGCCTCTTGCAAACTTGTAGCCCTTGCAACTGTGCTTTATAGTTTCTTTTTTAACTAGTTTTCTCATTTTATCATAGTCTCCCTTTCTAAAGTTAAATACTACTGCTGTACTTTAAATTATGTCAAATGTGATCACATTATGATGCTATTGCCTAGTGACTCCGCTACAGTTACTCCTTGCACCAGATCCTGTGTGCCACTCAGGACTAGAACTAAAATAGCTTCTCCTCTCGTTGGTTCCAGAACCAGCTGTCATTTACGGCATCCAGAAACTTGACCTCCACGTCCCGCCCCGAGGAAACATTCCCCCAATCAATATTAGGATAATTGAAGTCACCCATTATGATTATGTTGCCGACTTTAGTAGCCTATCTAATCTCTCTTAGCATTGCTTTATCAGACTCTCCGTCCTGGTCAGGGGGACGATAGTATAGCCCTACTGCGATAATCTTCCCCTTTATACCTGGAATTTCTATCCATAGAGATTCTAGGGAACAGTTTGCATCCTATTTTAATTGTACTTGACGTTTAATTGTACTTGACTCTTTCTCTATGGGGCACCCCAGTGCAACCCAGCTGCCTTTCATCATAGGGGAGCAATGGGCCCCAGCCAGCGGGGCCAAACTTGCTTATTGGTAATATGGTGCTTTTTTTTGCCAGCTCGGGCACCAAGTGTTTCCAAGTTTCTGTGATTCTGAGGTTTTCTGATTTCTGGGTCCTTGGAAAAAGTTCCAAGTGATGACCAAACACTCAGTCCTGGTACTCAGAACATCGGAAATCCTTGTGAGTAGTCACAGCACTATTCAGTGCAGCTCTAGCCCAACTCCACCCATAGATTTTATAGATAGTAGCACTTCCAATTCTACCATTAGCTGCTTCTGTCTGCCTCAGTAACCTGCGCTCTGTACAGTGTCCTCAAGTTTAGATGTAAGACATTAGGAGCTGCAGGCAGCTGCCGAAGTGCATTGACTGTTGTGTGCTGACTGTTGTGTGGCAGTTTGGTGGCATTTAAGGCATGGGTCAGACATCATGGGCACTGGAGACTACTGATTTTTGTGCTTTTAAGGGTTGGGGAGGAAGTGTGGGAAAGTGGAGTGTGTCTGGACCCTCTGTGTGTTACTCTTCTGCTTAGTCCTCCCACTTCCATCTTCTCTGAGGAGTGAGGACTGGTTTCTCTCGAATGAGCATCCATTTATGCCTGTTAGACTTGACCCTAGATTTCCACACACCCCCCCCAATTCTCTTTCAGAATAAAGCTGGATAAGAGTCAGTGTTCCTTCTCCCCCCTTAACTTAATGAAGGACATTTATTGACTCTGAGTGGAAGGTTTTAAAGAAGTACTCACTTTGTAAGGGCTACACTTCTATCTATTGAGAGATGAGAAGTGATAGGGCCAAGGGGACAGTGATGAGGAGAGAAGGGAGGTGATTTTATCAAACGAAAGTGGAGAAAAAGAGGAATGAGAGAAATCTAGCACCATCCCAAAATGGCTGGGCTCAGTACTGTTGGGAATCCCCGTGACATTTCTCTGTGCTTCCAGACACCTTGCATCAAGGTTGTCAGAAAACAGAACTGCAGTTGCCGATATCAACAGCTAGGGTTACTTGGAGATTCTCCTCTACATAGAGGTCCTCAGAAAGAGTCTAGAACAAGGGTCTCTTACTCCTCCGTATGCCAAGGGTGACCACAACACAAGCAGACTAACTTGGTCATTGTACTCAGTGCTTGTAGAGCAAAGATCTTATGCTTTATTGCAGGCTCCTCCCATTATGGGGAGGGAAAGAGTCTCCAGAAGAATCGGAGAATTCACTTTAGGCTGATGAAGATAGCCTCAGAGAAGGTGGAAGTGGGAGGAATGAGCAGAAGAGGAGGCCCCCATAGAGGTGGCCCTTTCAATGTAGATCTTCAAGTAGCCATATGGGAGGATCTGCATGGACAAGGTCGATAAATCCATCAGGTGTAGAGGAATTCAGTTCGGTAGTGGAAGTGTTCCTGTCTGCCTTCGGTTGCTAAGGAAGGAAGGCTTATTGGAGCTTTGAGTTGAAAGACTGGGATGGTGGGAGAACGGTTCCATTTGAGCCAAGACTGGGACCTCCTGATAAGCTAATTTCCCAAAGAGCTCCTAGAGCTTACTTTCCTTAGCACCTCAGTCAGCTCCCAATGCCAACGTTCCAGTTGCTAACCTCTTCAGCCAAGTTGGAAGTAAGGGAGGGAGGTTCTGCTCCCCTACTGCTTAGTGTTTAGTTTTGGAAATATCTCAGCCAGGGAGAGAAAGCGTGGCACCCTTCTAGACAGATTGGGAGCCTGACTGGCACCAAAAAGATTAGAGAACTGCAATTTCTGTGGCACTGAGAGTGCTGAAGGCCCACTAGTCAGTTTCAGAACTGGAATCTCCTACTCTAAGAATCTACTATTAGGTAAGATGTTCACTATTATGGATCTCACTTCTTGTTACTTTTTTGTACATACTGCCAGGTCCTTGCAATACATCCCTGTCCCATGGGTCTTACAATCCAGGATGAACAAGGGAGGGGAAACAAGGGAGAGGAGAGCTTAGGCCAAGACAGAGATACAGTCATGAAGTTGAAAAGTTGCAGGTGCAAGTGCTTAGCTTAATTACAGGGGAGATGGAAAGCCTTAATGATAGAAAAGTGGAAGGAGCATCAGTGAGTCGTCTCTATGGCTGAAGAAAAGGGAAGGTTTGACAGAAGAGGTAGATTTTTAAGAAGGATTTGAAAAGAAGGAAGAAGGGGTGGAGTGGAGCATATGTGTTGAGAGAGGGAGTTCCCAGCATAGGGGACAGCATGGAAGGAGGGGCGAAGACAGTTTAGGGAATAGGAGAATCTCGGGCAGCTGAGGGTGGAAGAGCAAAGCTCCTGAATGGGAATGTAGGGGGGAATGATAGGGAGGAACAAGGCTTTTGAAGGTGAAGACAAGGAATTTGGGATGGATGTGAAAAAGGAGCCAGTAGAGGGAGCAGAAGAGGGGTTGAATATGAAAACAGTGGGTGACGTGGATGACTTTGGCAGCGGATTCTCGAACAGAAATGAAAAGATTAAGGTTGGAGTAGGGAAAGCCAGTAAAAAGAAAGTTGCAGTAAGTAAGGCAAGAGGTGACAGTGAGAGCAATAAGGAAGGAACGGATTTTAGCAAAGTTATTCAGGGAGCAAGGACAGGCCTTAGCAAGAAACTGAATATCAGATGCAAAGGAAAATGAGGCTGGATAGTGACATCAGTGGAAATAGAGAGGGAAGAGGACAGATGGGGGGGGGGGGGAATAAGAGTTCAGTCTTAGACATATTAAGATGGAGTTGATGGTGAGACATCCAAGCAGAGATGTCAGAGACAGCTGGCGATGTGAGATTGGATGGAGGATAGAATGAGTGTTGTCAGCTTACTGGTGATACTGAAAGCTGTGAGAGTCAATGGGTGTAAACAGATGGATGGCAGCTCCGCTTCTGCATTCCAGCCTATCTCAACCCCGGGTTGGCCAGTCCATGTAAAGGCCTCCCGCCAGATGTGCCAAGTGGAGCAGGCTGCGGCTGCTCTGGGTTAGCCCTGCCAGCAGCGCTCTGCAACATCCTGGAGCACCCCATGCAGAGTGGACCGGCCAGCCAAACCCATGGCAATGACCGAACATAGAGCTCCTGTTTGTCTGTTGGGTGGACCTATGCTTCAGTTCCAGGTCTGGCGGTCCCTTGTCCCATTCAGCATCAGGGAGTTGCAGCTGCCAATCTAGAGCATTGGGTGATCGCCCGCAATTCTATGGTGCAGGGGGCACCACACAGGCAGAGAATGGCCCAGGGAAACTACCTATTCATCTGTTGTGGACCCAGGCATGGCTGGATGCAGGGGTGCGCTCCCAAAGCAGCTCTGGGAATGGCCAGGCTCCACGTCCCATCTAAAAACACCCAATAAGTTTGCCAGGGCTGAAGTGTAGAACAAGGAGAGAAAAGAGTCGAGGACAAAGCTCTCACGGGCTCCAATGGGGAAAAGAAGGCAGAGGAAGTACGAGCTAGAGAGAGAGGAAGAGAACAATTTGAGAACTCAGCCCCAGAAACCAAAGAAATGAAGAGAATTAAGAAGAGGGTGTGGTCAACAGCATCAATGGCAGCAGAGAGATGGAATAAGAGGCCCTTAGACTTAGCTATGAGAAGGCTGTTAGTGATTTTGGCAAGAGCGGTCTCAGTTGAGTGGAGAGCGTGGAAGCCAGGTTGAAAGGGATCGAGGAAGGAACTGAAAGAGAGGAAGTTAGACAGTGGCTGTAGACAACTCATTCCAGGAGCTTGGAAGCAAAGGGGGAGGAGTGGGATAGGGTGATATCTGAAGATGAAAGGGCCTTTTAAAGATGAGAGACAGTGTGGTGTAGCAGATAAGGTGATGGACTTGGACCTGAGAAGCCAGGGTTCAAATCCTGCCCTAGCTATGAACCCACTCAGTGACCTTGGGCAAGTCACAATCTCTCAGCCTCAGTTCCCCATCTGTATTAAATGGGAATTTGTGTGTGCCTGTGTTCCCCTCACCTTTGTCCATCTTAGATTGTAAGCCCACTAGGCAGGGACCTGTCTCCAAGACCTGTGACTGTAAAGCACTGTGTACGCCTAGTAGCGCTATAGAAATGATAAGTAGTAGTAGTAGTAACATACTTGGAAAGCAGAGGGAAAGGAGCCAGTATTGATTGATTTGATGTTCAGCAGAGAGGGTGAAACAATGGGGGCAATTAAGAGATGAGAGGTGATAGGTACAAGGAGATAGTGGAGGGGTTGGATAGAGGAGAGGTGGGAGGGAGGTGATTTCATCAAAGAAACCTGAGAAAAGGAGAGGGACGAGAGGCGAGATCAGGGTGGACTTCATCAAATCTTGAAAAAGGATGCCAGATCCTGTGCAAAGAGGGGAAGGGGGAGGGTGATGATGCCGGGAAAGTTTGAGAAGGAACAAGCAGAGACGATTAGGTTAAATCTCAATTAGTTTCCAAGAGGGGAAGGTTAATTAATGGAGCTTGTGTTTCTTCTAAGCAGCCTGTGATATACACAGCCAGGGCCGGCCCGAGGCATGTGCCACCAGTGCTCAGGCACATGGCCCCACAGCAGCCTCCGAGGCAGGAGCCCCGCACCAAAGCAAAGCCCCAGCGGCCACCTGTCCTGGCTTGGTTTCCCCCCAGCCCCCACCCTGCCCTGGCCCCCCTCCTGCTGGCTGACACATGCCCCCTCCGAGGCCTCCGCTGCCTACAGCAGCAGCAATCAGACTGGGAGATAAAGCTGTTTGTTTACAAACAGCGCCTCCTCATGTGCTGATCAGAAGGTTGTAGCCTTGTAAAGAAGATTCTTCGAGATGGCACCTAACATTATCACAACTGTGTTGTGCATGCTCACCCTGTTCAAATAATAGCAGGTGCGGCTGGCCTCCCAGGGAATTTGGGGCGCTGACCCCCCAAGCGCCGCGCCAGGCGCCGCGGCCCCCACTCGTTTAAAACAAAAACAAAAAAAACCTTCACCACCGTTTCCCACAGCGCCGCAGCAGCCTCTGCCTTGCCTTTGCTTCAGAGTGGAGGCTGCTGCAGTGCTGTTGTCAGTTTCACTCCAGAGGCGTGGGTCCCAGAAGGCTCAAAAATGCTAAGCCCAACCGCGTTTTCCAATGGAAAACGCGGTTTGGGCAAGTGAGCGCTCAGCCCGGCTGAGCTCCACTCTACACAGCACATATAGGATGTGCTGTGGAGGGAGGAGCTAGGGCTTCCATTGCATTCAATGGGCACAAGGAAAGCTCTCACCAGGGTGTTTGTTGAAAGCGCCCTGGTGAGATGCCTTGGGCCGGAGACCTGAGGCAGGGAGCAGCGCGCATGCGCACTGGTCCCTGCCTCACATACTCAAAGAAGAACATGGCTGCCACTTCCACTCCCAGCACCAGGTAAGAATAAGATTCCTTCCTAATCCTATCCTCCTCCCGCACACACCCCCAGGCTGTTTCCCACTGGGAAACAGCCTGGGGGGTGCGGGGTGGGAAACAGCCTTGGGGGGGTGCCTTGGGGAGGGCGAGGGGAAAACAGTCTTGGGGGGGTGCGGGAGGAGGATTCCCACCCCACACACCCCCAGGCTGTTTCCCACCCTGCACCCCCCAAGGCACCCTGCACCCCCCCAGGCTGTTTCCCAC
>QEPC01001717.1:5422779-5463314 GCA_003113815.1 Sphenodon punctatus | reverse complement strand
TGGGCTTTTAGCCCCTGCTACTTCCGGGTGGGGGGGGAGGGGACAGGACAGCCCACGTGGCTGCCCTCTGCGTTCCCCCCCCTGCCCCCAACTCACAGTTTTTGTTCTTCTTGTCCCCGCAGGTATCCTGCGGGGACGAAGCAGCAGCGGCGGCGGCCCCAGCGGCGGCAGGGATGGAAGCGGCGGCGGCGATGACAGTGCCGGCAGCGGCGGCGAGGAAACCAGCCCCCACCGGCACCACCCGCAAGCAGGTAAGTCCAGGTGGGGGGGAGATAGGAGAGAGGATCCCCACAGCAGGCTGGCAAGCCACCGGTGGCAAAGCCGCCAGCAGACTGGCAAGCCTTTGGGGCCCCGCAGCAAGGCTTGGCACATGGCCCCTCAAACCCTTGGGCCAGCCCTGTACACAGCAAGAACATGGGGGAAATCTGAGCTAAAAATAACTGAGTGAGATGTCTTGGGGCACTAAACTATTTAGCCTAAAATCAAGCAAACCTTCTCAGTTTCGCTCTTAGAGATTTTTGGAATGTAAACTTGGCATAGAAATCCACAGGAAACTTTACAAGCTTTAAAAGATCTATCTTCCCCTCCACTCCCCATAAGAATGCAAACAAAACACAAGGAAGCTTCTAATGTAGCTTCCCATACTGAAGCTGCCAGATTTTTTGACATCTTACATCATTCTTTTGCTACTGGAAATACAACATGCCGTGACCTCACCGCAAAACCTTTGTTAGTATTAGTTGGGCATAAATAGGTGGGATTGTGTAACTTCCTTGCTGTGGTAGTTGTCAAAATCATTTTTTTCTTTTTTATCTTTTTATTATAGTTGTCAAAATCTTTAAAAGCCAGAATGGGATTTAGAGAAATTAGGATTGCTTATCAACAACGTTGATATTCTGGAACCTGCTTTGGTAACTAACTTGAACTGCAAACAAGAATAACAATGTACATTTCCTGAATGAACACTTATCTGTCTGAGCCAAATGAACTGTTCCTCATTGCATTTTATATTGCATATTATTTAATGTAATATATGCATAAAAGGTCTATTAAAAGACAAACCATAACAAAAAGGATGAACCCAAATTTCTCTTAGGATACAGTAAGCAACATTACATTGGATTGGCATTACAAAAATATATTGATGATTATGTGGGGAGCAAAAAGCAAGAGGTTTTTGCTAGCAGCTGGAGTTCAAGGAAGGAAACCTCTTGCTGTTGTTGATCAGCTTTGAATTTCTTTATCAATACTGCAGTATACATATGGGAGAGGGAAGGATTTGATAGCACGCATGAGGAACTCCACTCACAGCTCCAATTAATGATAGTATGACTCACTCACATAATCCCCAGTGCTCCAATTTGAAAGTAGATTAAGTAGTATGAACAGTTTTCACAGCTTATATCTTTGAAGTGATTTATACTGGAAGAAATTATGCTGCATTAAAAGTTTCAAACTTTCCTCTATTTTACTCCATTCTTTGATATTTGACTTGCCTGATATACAATTCTGATGTTTGTTGTATACATTTTAGATGTCTTGCATTTAAATTACATATAGGTTTTAGATGCTGGCCTGTACAGGGAGGATTTGAATAAGGACACTGTTAACGACTCAACTGACTTTTCTTGAAAGCTGTATACACTACAGTATAAGATGAGAAGGAAGAATACAGGGCCAGTTTCTGCTGTGAGTTACACCAGTACTTTGTTCATAAAATCATAGGAGAGCTGGAAGTGACCTTAAGGGTCATCTAGTTCAACCCCCTGCCCTGAGGCAGGATATACCCTATACTTAATGTAGTCCTGACAGGTGTCTATCCAGTCTTTTCTTGAAAATCTCCAGAGAAGGAGATTGTGCAAACCTCGGTAGGAAACTTCGAACAACAGAATTGTAAAGTTGGAAGAGTTATTCTCTCTCACTACAGAATAGGCAGCCTGGACTGACAGGTTTATGTCCCTCCTTGCTTGCTTGCTGTAGGTACTAGATCCAAGAAGATTAACAGTCCCTGCCAGTAGGCAGAGACAACCCCTCTTCACGGCTCCCCAGTCTGGGCCTGTCTTGCGCTGAGATCAGAAGCAGGGTCCTGAGCTCTCAGAACCCTTAGGTGGTTGTTTTTCTTTTTTTTCTACCCCTTTTTAGGGTCTGCTCCTCCACCCGTTCTCCCCTGAGAGATAGGGGCTGCTGGTGTGGGCAAAGGGATCTGGGGGGGGGGGGGGCGGGGTCCTTCCCCTACTCTCCCCTCACCCCCAGGCTTACCCCTAACAGCAGATAGGGGAGCACATCACTTCCAGCAGCGCGAGGAGCATGTAAACACTCCCTGTGCGGCTTTTCTTTCAACGGGGGACTCAGGAGGCGCTTTTCAGTGCCTCGTTTAAAAGCGTCCATAGACACCCCCCTTCGGGTCATGGAGCCTGCCTTCTGGGAGCTGCTCTTCCCTTTCCCCGATCTGGTGTGGGAGTTTGAGCCTAGGCAGAGGCTTTGGCAGCATCCCCACCGTGTGCGGGGCTCCAGGGCCTTTGTTTTTCCGTGCTTTTGGAGTGCCTCGGCCGCATCGCCCATCCCCCACCGCCGTTGCCTTTCTAGGACCTGATCGCCTCGAAGGCACAACAACATC
Source organism: Sphenodon punctatus (assembly GCA_003113815.1). NCBI lineage: Eukaryota > Metazoa > Chordata > Lepidosauria > Sphenodontia > Sphenodontidae > Sphenodon > Sphenodon punctatus. The sequence goes on along the minus strand of QEPC01001717.1, from coordinate 5,460,697 downwards.
CAACTGTACCCATGCTATCTGGTACATCATGATGTACCGAGACCTCTTGCCTGGTTCTCTTAACTAAAATAAAACAATCCATACTGCACATAGTTTGTATACTGGGGTAAAAGGCATCAGAGATGATATAAGCAGACTACAAAATATCCCGCTAGTTAGGATTTCTCTTTGTTATTGGCTCAATCCTAACACAAAGAGAACAATAATTAAATATTCTTTTGGATGTTACCCAGGTTTCATATGACTTTCCAGGACACACAACAAAATTGCCAATTCTAGCTCTCAAATCAGGCTGGAAATAATTTAAAGATCTTTACTACCCACTTTCATTGATTAATTAATTAATCAGGTAAAGACTCAGTCCCAGAAACTTTGTCAAAGTTAGTTGAGGAAAGATGTAAAGTATCTCCCCGATTCTTAGGAAGAGTGAGGATGAGCAGTCCCTCACGCTATACAGAATGAAAACATTTTTATGGAAGGAATGTTTGGCATGTCATTATCACGGACACAGACCAGCTGTGAGGAGATAGACACTTCTCTCAGTCCAGCTGAAAAAGATGCAAACTTGCTTGTGAAGCAACAAGTTGCTGTTAAGAGATAAAAAGCTAGTCTGGAGAATAATATGCTCCCTGAAGCCAGCAGGGAAGCACTAGGGAGAATGAGGCAGCACGCTGCAACAATCTCCCAGATCTCATCAAGAGAAATCCAACATACAAGACCACCCAGATCCAGCTAGTCTGGTCAAAAAATCCAACACTAGATTTCAGTGAGGCCAAAGAATCAGTGACACCCAGGGGATCCATACAGGGTCGTAAGATCAGACAAAAGTCTACAGTTCGTCTGCACGTTGGCAGCAAAAGAGCCTCCAAAATCAGAATCGGAAAACTCACTCCCACAGAGCACAGAGGCTACCCTAGTGTGGGAAATACTCCCCAATGGAAGAGGAGGGCACTAAATGGGATTTAGCATCGTAAAGCGCCCTACCCCTAAGTAAGCGGTGATACCAGTATCAATTAATTCTGCATCACAAATTCTGCTTCTTCAAGCAGAAAGTCTTGCAATTAAGTGAGTGGTGATTGATTAGGGCTAAAGCGGCAACTCCTTTTTCCACTCGGCTATTTCATTCTGCCATTTCAGAATTGCCCATGACTTTCTGCAGCTTTTCCGCTGGCATTCAGCTAATTCCACCGGCATTCCGCTAATTCAGAAACTGTCGGAACAAACATTGTTCCGTTACTTCACAGTGCTAGTGGAAATTACAGAAGATCAAAACTGTCGAAACAAACATTGTTCCACTACTTCACGGTGCCAGTGGAAGTAGCAAAATTAAAGTAGTGGAATGGCAGAAGTAGTGAAATGAAAGTAGCAGAATGAGCGTCTCTATAGCACCATGCTGCTCATAACGGAAAAGCTTTTTCCATCATAAAAAGCTACCACAGCGACTTGCCATTTCAGCCCTAGTGGTGAGTTCAGAGACTATTTGTTACAAGTCTCTACAAAGGCTGGACACTTGTGGTCCTTGAGATCAAATTAAGTAGCAGAGTAAAACCATAGTAAAAAGGAACTGTTTCCAAATACAAAACCAAACCTAGGTAATAGCAGAGCAAAAGAGAGAACCAGCTCTCAAATGCATGTGTACACAAAATATAAATTTCCCTTTCCTCTAAAAAGGTACAAGTCTGGACAATAACAAAGAAACCAAAATGTAAACTCACTGAGATAAACAGCAATCCAAGAACAAAAGAAACTCAGCAGCAGCCTAAGCATAAAAGAGATACAAAGTGCTCGAAGTCTTTATCAAATAAGGAATAGTCGAAGCACAAGAGAGACACAAAGCACGCAATTCTTCACCAAATATGTAGACTGAATTTTGATCCTGGAGAAATCTTGGGACCTAATATCAGGATCTTATTACTTTGGTTCTCTTGTACCTCACTACTCCACTAGGAGAGAAACACTTTTCTCACCAAATTGCAATAAAGTCAAAGACTCACATCTTAGTTACTTAGCTTTAATTAATAAGATGCAAAAGTACATTGCAATAAAGATACAGGCCGCTTTTAAATCAGGCGCTTAAAAGCACCTCCTGAGTCCCGTGTTCAGAGAGAAGCCGCGTGGGGAGTGTCTACATGCTCCCCGTGCTGCCGGAAGAGTTCCAAAAGAGACTTAAAATATTAAGTACAGAAGAAGATAGTTTTTAGATCAAGACAGAAAAGTAGTTCTTTGCAAAGAACAGTGGATCAGAAGCAGGGTCCAAAAAGGACACTACTCCCTGAACAAAGACTTAAGCTTTTACCAAGACTTTTATAGGGTTCTTGGCATTATAAGAATGTATGACATAAAGCAGTTGGACAACATCCAACTGTATCCAAGCTATCTGGTACATCATGATTTCCAGATGCAGGGCTGGTCTTAGACGTTGCGGGGCCCAGGGTAGGGGAGAAACACGGGGTGCTATTCTGCCGGCAACAAAGCTGCCAGGGGCCGGCAGGCCTAGGGGTGCTCCCCGGCTCAGGGGACACTCCCTGGCTCGGTGGGGGGGGCGCTGCCTAGGCTCGGGGACGGGCGGGGGGGCACTCCCCTCCGCCCATCCCCAAGCCCAGCCATTTCAGGGGCACTTTTGCTGTAGCGTCACTGTCCTGGGCCCCAAGCCAGGCCCGCTCGCCGGTTCCCTGTGTCGGGCTTGGGCGGGCACAGCAGTGGCAGATTAAATCTGCCACTGTGTTGCCCACCGCCACCAGAAGTTGCCAGGGAGTGTGGGAGAGGCAGGGTCTCTGGCTCTCCCTCACTCCCGCTGGCCCCTCCGCTGCCTATCTCAGACTCGGCCTAGGGAGTGAGAAGCAGAGGCCCTGCCTCTCCCTCACTCCCTGGCCGAGACTCAGGGGGACCCCACGCTCGGGATCCCCAGCTTCCGGCCACTGTCAGGCTGGAAGCTGGGGGCCCCAAGTGCGGGGCCCCCCCAGGAGTGAGGCTTGGGGTGGCCGCCCTGAGCCACCCTGAGGTAAGGCCGGCCCTGTCCAGATGTACTGAGACCTGCTTCTCTTATTTAAAATGAAACAATCCATACTGCACATAGATGATATACTGGGGCAAAAGGCATAAAAGATGATGTGCGTAGACTACACCAAGCTCGAGAAAAGCTATTTGAGTCACTGAATTTTAATAGGTCTATCCTTCAACTATTGACTTATTTATTAAATGATTCTTAAGATCATATTAAATGAGCTGTGGCTTCCTTTGCAGTATTGGTATCAAAAGACTGGGATAAACCTGTTGTGACTATTCATTCCGGGTGGACAGCTTCTATGGCTGAGAACTCTTGGTTTTATGTTAAACTCTGGGCCTCTAGACCTACTATATGCAATCAAGATTTATTCATTTTATATTTGAATCCTGTATAATTTTATATTTGGTTTTTAAAAAAGTTTCTGTGTACATTTTGTATACTGATAAGGCCTGATGGATAAATCCGTTAATACACTGATTGATTTGGTTGATTGATATAGTGCCCTAATCAGGCCTGTATCACTTTGTAGGACTACTCCAGAGTAGGTGGTTTGAGGATTGTGATTCTCATGTTCTCCAAACGTGTACAATCTAATTTTAAGATAAAGAATACTCCCAGCTAGCCCCTATACCAGCTCCTTTGAAAAAGGGCCTGGGTGTCAACTGATCAGGCTGGAGTGGTAAAGGATGCTCCAGCCTCAATACTACCACCTGGGCCCACAGCAATCCAGCAGTGTGGACAAGGAAATGGTGAAGAGGTTCTGGAAGATGGTGCATTTGCCTCAGAACCCAAAGTTGCCACTAAAAATACTCTGCCCTATATTCTAAACCTGCTGCCCAATACGTATCAGCATTTGCAAACCATCCTGTCCCAACTATGAGAGGAAGAAGATGGTATTCATGGAGAACCTGATGAAGATCCATCAGCCTTTTCAAAAGGGGAGAGAGGATGTGTGAGGGAAAGCTCAACCTAGGTAATCAAGACGGTTTTATGAATACCTGCAGCAAATTGGGTGGGTAAAAATTTGAACTGGAAGGTTTCATCTAGGAACAGGTGCAATCTTGATAATAGTAAAAACTGTTGGAACACTTCATCCTATACTGAACTGACTTTATCATGTGATCTTTTTTAAAAAAACCAAAATGTTTTCTTCGAGTCAGCAACAAAGAATTCTGTTAGGAATACTATGATTCTTACCTGTTCAGGAGTTCATGCAGTACGATCCGCCAGCTGTTCAGTGCTGGTCCTAAATAAATAAGCAAAATAGGCTATTAGAAAAGGTCGTCCTGATTTACATTCTCTTTAAAACCTTCTGTTGCGACAGAAAAAAAAACCAGCAAGAGATATTAAAGGTGAAAATGAGAATGTGAAATCTTTTTTAAGGGAATGATTACCTACAATTCCCTGACAGACCAGGACAGTTCAGCCAAGCTGCTGCTGTAGACGGTAACTGACCGGGTATAAAGGGAGGTATAAACTTAACAAAGACTGTTTTTAAACGATCACAGTTAATCCAAAATAACTGTTTACACAATAATTTTCAATCACAAATAAGAATTAATCCTGATTTGCAGTGTAAACAGGTTAATCCAGATTAGGAGTCCCAAGAAAGACTGCAAAATCTCATGGTGCAGCACGAACAGATTTCAGCATCCTCTTCCACTCTGATTTCTGGGAGTACAGTGACAGCAACAGATACAGCAGTCACTTTGTAAAATGAAGGGGTCTTCACCTTGGTGCAGTGGATTTTAATTTTAGTGTGCCAAGCAGAGACAGCTGGAAGAACTGCGGGATACCATAGCAATACAGATGGCTAGAGATTAGATATGTCTATTTGCAGCACTCCATGGCGCCTGGGACTCAATCTAGATTAACTGTTCAGACGATCACTAATTCAGATTGATCTTGATCTGCATTAAAATAAATCCTTGAAAATTAGGTTTCCAGGACCCGAGTTCAATTTTGTATCCAGGGTCATTAATTCGGACTTAAGTGTTCACACAATCAACTTAATCTGCATTAAGATCCACTTAATTTAGATTAATGCTCGTGTAAAAACAGCCAAGCTATAAAAGGAGAAAGGTGTTGTTGTTTTTTTGTTGTTTTTTTTTAAAGTTGTGTCACTTTAAAAAGCTAATCTTAAGATTTTGTTTCTCATGCTTCTGTCCTCAAGCAACTGAAATCTGTGGGACCATTCTAGAGTAAGTGGTTTGAGGATCAAAGGCATAATGGCTTTTAGATGATAATGCTTATACACTGTATAATGACATAATAAACTATGTATGGTAGAATGCAAATCTTCAAAATGAGTACTACTTTTACGGTTAATGAGTTTTTCGGTGTGTTGCGTTGGAGATGCCTAATGGACTTATAAAACAAGTTCAAGCTGTAATAATAGGAAGAAGTTAAGCAAGATGCTTTGAATCTCAAAAGGTTCACTGTACTCTCTGACTGGATGCGGGAGGCATATTTCATTTTATATGAAGTTTATCATCTCTGGAGTTATTATAAGGCTCATAACCAAAGTAAAAAAGATAGTGGGGCCAATCCCATGCCCCACGCACACGTCTATTGCAAGTACATTGTGCCACATGAATTGTACGACAGGCCATTTTAAGTATAAACTAAGACAATTTATACTCTTCTACGTTCTACCAACTTAGGCTCTTCACTTTGGGGGCACCCTCTACGGGGCTCTAAAAATGGTTGTATTTGGTGCCCTACATGGAGGAAAAGGGGCCTCCACACCTTACCCTGGTGAAACCAGGGGCCAGTGCACAGCCCCTGCAAAGAGTGGAGCCTCGGGCGGATGTCCTGTGGTAAGGCCAGCCCTGATTACCACTGAGATCCACAACAGTTACTAGCAACATCCTACAAGAGAAGAAAGCGTGCTATTAGAAGAGAAGCCTTGAAAATACACATTCCAAACCCCATTTGTTTTACAAGCAAAGTTTGGTCTTCACAAGTACTATATAGCACCAGTACCCTCAGGGGCAGAGGAGGTTACTGTGCAATTATTGTAACCACAGGCTGTATTAACCGGATTGATTTTCCCTGCTGGAGCCTGGTGTTTGTTTGGATTGAACCAGTTTCTGCATATGACCTAGTAGATTGAGTACAGCATGGGAAATCAGGGGGTGGAGACCCCAATCTACAGTCTGCATGCGTGACTTAGGGCTTTTTCAAACAATACAGTCCCCACCTGCCTCCCACCCACTCTATATGATACAGGGCACCCATAGGGCAACACTGCAGTCCTGCAACATATAGAAGCCCCGTCGCCACGTGGCCCTGCTCGGCACGGGCAGCGGCTCTCGGGCGGCGGTTTTTGTCCCTCCCCCACCCAGCTGGAGCGAAGAAAGAAGCAGGCGGGGGCACACGGCAACGGAGGAAGAGGCCTGGGCGAAGTCTCGCAAGAGGAGATTTCGCGGCCGCCATCTTGGATCCAGGCGCGAAGCGGCCATTCCGCGCCTGCAACTCAGCGTGTGTGCAGCGTGTTGGTCGGCTGCACCGAAGATCGAGGAGAGAGGGGAGATTGGAGGCCCGGAGGGGGACAAAAGAGCGCAAAAAAGCCCATAAGGGAAGTGCTATTCAGGGGGTAGGGGTAACGGGGAGCGGTTGGCCCAGTGCCCCCAGCAGGAGGGGCAGACAAGGAAGGAAAGGTTCAGACAAAGCCCCTTGATAAGGATCAGCAGCGGGGGGGACCCCTCAATAAATCGGCTGCTCAGCAACAGAGGGCCCATCTGATTCAGGTAAGGGGGGCAAGAATTGTGGCCTGTAAGCCCATAATCGAGGCGAACCCCTGTGGAAAATAAATAAGAGGGGCCCCTTAGCAGGGTGATTCTGACCGGGAGCAGGGGGGCCCGAGCCGCGAATTTGCCCCACCGGTGACAATAAGGAAAGCACTCGGGAAGGCCCGGGTGGGGGAACGAGCTGATCAGCCCCATTTCTGGGGATCACAGCCTCAGGGACCAACGAGGCTTTCATAAATAGCCATGGCCAAAGGTAATGGGGGAAAGAAGGGCAAAGGCCCTGCCAGAAAGGCTCTATCGAAGAGGGTCGAGGAGGTCCTCGAGGCTCTCCAGGCCCGAATGAGTGGTTGTGAGTCCACCCTGACCAGCCTGACGAGCCATGAGCAGGCCCCTAGTGATCTGCAGGGTGGCTCGGGAGCCACCGAAAGGGCAGGTCTGGCCCCTGGAACGGAGCAGAGTGGCGATGCCACGGGCGGGCAGGGGCATGTGGGGCATGAAGAAGGAGGAGAAAGCTTTGAAGCCACCAGGGTGGAAAGGGAGGCTATGGCCGGAGGAAGGAGGGCTAGTACGAGAACAGTACAGCCACCGGCAAGGTATAGGGAAGAGCCGGATAGGGATGAAGCGGCACCGGGGAGCCCAATACCCGCGAGTGCGCAAGAGCCAAGGGAAATGGGCACCCGGGCCCCAGCAGAAGAAGCCGGGTACCCCCCGGCTGGGCCTCCCCCCTCGCCCAGGCGAGGGGGAAGGCGCCATTTGTCCCCACACAGGGACGATGATGAAGGGCCACCAGCACATCGTGCACGAGGTGATCAGCTCGCAGCGGTCCTCGAGACCCTCAACACCTTCATGGGTCGTTTTGAGGCGCTCGAGAAGAAAGTGGATGGATTGGCGGAGGCACGGCAGCAACCAGTGGTTCAGCCCGTTCGGCAGCAGGAAGGTACAGCAACAAGACAAAGGGAGCAACGCCCGCAGACGCACGACGACTCAATGGTGAACGTGGGAGCAGGCCCCAGCCGCGAGTCCACAGGTAAGTGCGCGCACTGTCAGCAGTGCCAGTGCGAGAAGGGGGACAACGGGGGGAGCAAGGACCAATCCGCACAGGCGGAACCTCGGGGGGACGTTCGAATGGGCTGGGTCGGTTCTTGGGTACCGTGGCCTGACCAGGAAATGGCGAGGGTGCCTGAGGGCGGTCAGAGACAGGCAGGTGAAGGGACACAGGGAGAATTAGGTGCCCCTGTAGCCATGCAGCAACAAGGGGCATGCACTAAGTGTAAGGGGAAGGTCGATACGACCACAACAGCTCAGCGGGAGCCAGGGACCTGGGCGGCGGTAGGGGCTCCCGTGGGTGCTCACTTGGCTCACCATATGAGGGAAAAAATTTGGAAGGGAGAATACGTCGACGTATTCTCTCTTCTATACACCGAACCGGTACCAGACCCGAATTCAAAGGAGCAGGATAAGGACAAAGAGAGATTCAAGCATCCCAAGGTGGAAAGGAACTGGAAAAATTGGTCAGCCGCGTTTTCGGTGCTGATGGGGGTAATGATTCAGGCTGCACCTGAAAGGGCAACTGAATTGATTAAGTACCTCGATATCGTGCGCAGGGCGTACGACTCCGGTAGCCCGGGGGCGTGGCTCTGTTACGATGAAGGTTTCAGAAAATGGGCAGCGATCACACCGGGGATTAGATGGGACGTTTATGCTACAGATCTATGGCTCGAGTGCATGTCCAATACGGTTGGGATGCACAGGACCGACAGCGGACATACACTAGCCCGAGGGGGGGTGGCCCCTATGAACGATCCCTTTCGGGAGGGTGGGCGCCGCAGAGGTCAGAGGGGAACGACCTGTTGGGATTTTAACGGGTCGGGGGGTTGCGCCCGCTCCGCGTGCCGTTTTCGGCATGCTTGCACCCTCTGTGGGGGAGGACACCCGGAGATTAACTGTAGCAGAATGCGGGGCCCATCACGGGGTAGACAGCAAGGAAAACAAGGGACGGGGGGTAACCAGCCCCAAGGAGGAGGAAAGGGCCCCAACGCCGGTCAACCATAGGGCGTTACAGGAAGCCCTCGCGGGCTGCCCAATGATTGGCGAGGTGGAGTATGTGGTGTCAGGGTTCAGGGATGGTTTTGTCATCCCGGCCAGATTCGAAGCAACAAGAAATTGGGTAAGAAACCTGAAATCAGTGGAAGGGAGGGAGAACTTGGTGGCCACCAAGCTTAGGAAAGAGCTAGAAGAGGGCCGTATTGCGGGCCCCTTCACGGCCTTACCCTTTCCTGATTTACATGTGTCACCCCTAGGCATCGTACCCAAAAAGCAGGAAGGTGAGTTCCGGCTTATACACCACCTCTCTTACCCCAAAGGAAGGTCGGTGAACGACGCCATACCCCCTGAGCTATGCTCGGTTCGTTATGCATCATTTGATGCTGCAATAGAGATGGCTAGGGAGTGCGGAAAAGGGGCACTCCTCGTGAAGTGCGATATTAAATCCGCATTTCGCTTATTGCCAGTCCACCCCGACAGCTTTAAGCTACTCGGGTTCCAGTTCGGAGGCCAGTATTTTTATGATAAGGCAATGCCCATGGGGTGTTCCATATCGTGCTCGGCCTTCGAGCGCTTTAGCTCCCTGCTGGAATGGCTGGCCAGGAAGAGAACAAAATCACAATATATACTGCATTATATTGATGATTTTTTGTTCTTGGGAAAAAAGGACACTGAGGAGTGTGGGAACACCCTTAAGGAATTTCAGGTTATGGCAGGGGAGCTAGGGGTCCCCCTAGCACCGGAAAAAACGGTGGGACCATCATCGGTACTCACATTTTTGGGGATCGAATTGGATACCGAGCAGCAAGTGTCACGCTTGCCGGTCGATAAATTGGTGGCTTTAGTCAGGGATATCGAAATAATACTAGGGCGCCCCAAAGCAACAGTTAAGCAGCTCCAAGCCCTAGCGGGGAGCCTCAATTTTGCGTGCCGGGTGGTGGCCCCAGGCCGCGCCTTTCTATCCAGGTTATACGAGAGGGCGGGGTCTAACCTACCGGGGCACTGCCACATCAGGATCTCTGCCGACATGAGGGACGATTTAAGAATTTGGCTCCACTTCTTAAAGGATTTCAATGGAGTTAGTATATGGCGGCAGAGGTGGCTGATGGAAGCCGAGCTCCAGGTGCAATCTGATGCTGCCGGGTCCCTGGGCTTCGGTGTCTATTGGTCAGGGAGATGGTGTTCTGCTTTGTGGCCGTCAAAGTGGGTTCAGGAGGGCTGGACTCGAGATTTGACATTTTTAGAACTATTCCCCATAGTGGTAGCAATACACATATGGGAGAGGGAATTCGCAAACAGAACGATCCTGTTTTGGTGCAATAATCTCGCAGTGGTACAGGTATTGAACTCGCTATCATCCCACTCAAAAAGAGTGATGGGATTGGTGAGAGGGTTCGTGCGGCAATGCCTGACGAACAACATATTGTTCACGGCTAAGCACGTGCCGGGTATTAACAACGGCATAGCCGACGCACTCTCTCGCCAACAGATGGAGCGATTCAGGCAATTGGCACCGGGAGCCAGGATCGAACCGGAGGAACTGCCCGAGGGGATTTGGAACATTGGACTGTGACAATGTTCCAGGCAGTACAAGGTTCTCTTGCCCCACGCACAAGGACAGCTTACAGTCAGGCATTGGCTGAATTCCAAGAGTTTAGGCTTAAGGAGGGGTGGAGAACGCAGTTCCCGATTACTGAAGCCCAAACACTGCAGTTTGCAGTGAACCTAAAAAAGAGAGGCCTGGCCCCAGGCACTATTTCGGGGAAATTGGCTGCATTGACCTTTTATAATAAACTCGCCGGTTTTCAATCTCCTAATGGAGGATTTTTCATGCGAAAGATGTTAGAAGGGTGGGAACGGGAGTCTCCTAGGAGTGGAGACAACAGAAAGCCCATCACACCAACAATATTGCGAGGCATGTGCCAGCAACTTTGCCAGGTGTGTTTCTCTGAATTCGAAACCCGGTTATTTCAAGCAGTTTTTAAACTGGCCTTTTTTGGGGCCTTCCGGGTGGGCGAGCTGGCATGTGCATCGTCAAAAAATCTAGCGGGTCCAGTAATAGGCATAGAAGATGTCCAGGTGGCGACAGAGGGGTTGGAGATAGTGATGAGGGGGTCTAAGACAGATCAACGCAGAAGGGGACAATTAATAAGACTAGCTAGGACAGCCGACGAGGATATTTGCCCGGTTAAGGCCGTAGTCATATATATGGGTAAGCGCCCAAAAAGAGGGGGTCAGCTGTTCATTCACGAAAATGGCTCAAATCTTACAAGATATCAATTTTCGGCAGTAATGAACAGAGCGTTAAAGGGGCTGGGTTTACCATCTCAGGAATTTGGCTCACATTCCTTCAGGATTGGGGCAGCTAGCTGCGCGGCGGCTGCGGGACTATCCGAGCAGCAAATAAAGGGGATAGGTCGTTGGAGATCGGGAGCGTATCGATCGTACATTAGGCAAGTGCAGTTATAGCGAGGAATGGAACGCAAAAGTGGGACGGACACACAGGGAGTGATTATCGCTTAACAATCACTATGTTTTCTTAGGGAGCGAGCTGCCCGACCGGCAGCAGCGAATTGTCATAGCTGGCCACAGTATTGTCTACTGGGCCGGAAGACGAGCAGGATGCTCCTATTGGGGGACCCAGCTTGGTCTGGGCCACCGGGCAAAAGTGTCGTGGAGAGGCAGGAGCGGGATGAAGTGGGCCCAGTTCCTGCCCTTGATCCACTCTTTGGCATCACAACAGCATCCAGACATACTCGTTATCCACTTGGGGGAGAACAACCTGCCGGTTGACACAGGTCTCCACCTGGTCACCAGTATCAAGAAGGACTTGCACGTGGCAAGAAGGATTCTCCCAAACACGGTGTTGGTATGGTCTGAGATGCTCGAACGCATAAACTGGAGGAACGCCGTGCGCCCAAGTAAGGTCGATAGGGCTAGAAGGAAAGTAAACAAGGAAATTGGCAAACTGGTACAGGAAATGGGTGGCCAGGTGATTCGGCATCCCCAAATTAAATTTAGCAAACCCGAGCTGTACAGGGTAGACGGTGTGCACCTGTCCGATGAAGGGCTCGAGATCTATCTTAAGGCCGTACAGGAGCAATTAGATAGGTTACTTAAGTAGCTAGGGAGGGGGCAAGACTAGCCAAGCAGAAGCTGGCAGTCTTTAGTGGCAGGGGTCCTGCGTTGTAGTCAGTTTAGAAATAGGGATAGTCTGCTGCCAAGTCATCTCCTTAAGAGGTGGGCTCTGAGTGAAGGCTAGAGCCGGCCGGCCAGCATCACTTCAGAGCGAGGGCGAGGAGGACAACCCCGGGGCCTTAGGACAGAGGCGGTTCAAGGCACGGGGGAGCATCTCCGCGATTCCTTCTTGGGGTCACCGTCGGCATGGGCCTCCTGATCCGGCTTCGGGCGGCCGGACAGGTGTGACATTTGCAGCAGCTATAGTTAGCGTTATGGCGGTACTGAGGAACTTCAGACCGCTCAAGTTTACATTTAGTATTATTAACTCAGTTAATAATTAAGGTTCGCAGGACGAGAAGGGGCATAGCCCCCTCCTTAATAGAATAATGTTAATAAATTGGTGCGGCCTAGTTTTAACCCAACTCTTGGTGTCATTGTCTTTCTTGGGGTGTGGGACAATGGGTGAGGGTGAGGGGGTGGAGAGTGTCTTGTCTGAAAATACCCATACAGGCAGTTCATGGTGTGGCTGCCACTGCCCAAGAACCAATGCCAGTACCTGAGTCTGTTGTCCCAGTCCTGTCTTTCCCTCTGCCAAGCCATCGCCACACTTACAGCCCTCTTCCCCCTCCCCTCCCCTCCCTGAGATGGGAGCAGGACAGGCCTATGAGTGCGGCAGCCGCTTGGCAGAGACAGGGCTACAACAGCAGACATAGGTGGGAGTCTGAGTGGCCTGGAGCCGGGGGAGAAGTTCCCAGCTTTCTCCCCTCACTGAGCCAGGAGGGGGGAGAGGGCTGTGAGCTGCTCTCCCAGCTGTATTGGTGTCCCTGCCATTGCCACAAAGCACACTGTGCACCAGCAGCATGGAGCTGGGATCGGCCCAATGCTTTGTTTACCTTGTTTTCCCCTCTCACTAAGAGCATGATCCAACACCCTGTGGGAATGGATATTTTATTTTCCCATTAGCTTCAATGGGAAGCGGTCAAGGCCCTTGAGACAAATTTGTGGTAAAGAGCCCGGTAGCCCCGTCCCCCTCTTGTTTCTCAAAGACACGGTTGTGCAGCAGCTGGCTGAGTCAATTTCTGGAGAGACTGAAATCTCCCAATCACCCAGGTGATGCCTACCTTTACTTTACTTCAGAGTTTTGTTGCTGTTGTTGTCGTTTTAATTTTCAAGAACAAGTTTTAACCAAAAAAAAATCTGTCTTGAGTAACTATTTTATAGAGCTATTACATACATAATTATCCAAATCAGAAACCTTCATTAAAACATTCATAAACCCTTGAACTCTTATTCTTGAAGAAAAAGATAGCGCTGAACCTCCCCCAGGGCTGGTCCCTAGTATCTTCTCGCCCCTCTTCTGACCCTGTGCAGTTCTCACAGTCTTAAGATTCATCAGGGATTGGAGCTAGGCATCTGGCTCAGGGCCTAGCTTCTGAGGACAGGCCTGAATCTTCCCTTGCATTTCACTGAGTTTTGTTGAGCTTGGCTTTTAGCCTTTGATAAACAAGGCATTTTGCTCCATTTCTGGGGCTCCCTGCAGCTGCTGCAGCAGCTTATTTTGGAGGGCTGAGGTCTCCCTGTTTTTCCTTTGACTTGTTTCTGTTCTCTTGCTTTCTTAGGGCCTTCTGTGTGTCTGTCCAGCCCCGCACCCTCTTTTAGGCTGATTCACACAGACTTTTCTCTTCCTAGCTCTTTCACTGCTTTGGCAATTTGGGTCTGTCTCCCTCCCCCTTTTCTTTCATTGGAGAGATTCAGCCACTTTGACACCATGTTGTGAGATGAGAGAGAGAGGAAGCACCTCCCTCAATGAAGATTGCCACTCCCTGAACCACCACTTAATGTACAGAGAGAGTCCAGTATCTTTCTGTTCCCTTTCCCCATCCACCCCAGCCCATAGACGAAGGAATTTCTGGTAATTTACAATTCCCTTTCCCTTCTTTTAAACCCATCTCCAGACTTCTTTATAGTGTCATTTTGCAAATAATACACTTGCAAAATTTCGCTGCTGTGTATGAATGCCCCCATCCCACTGCAAATGTCTCCCACTGCGAGGGAGATCTTGTCCTTTCAATTTTATTTCAGTTAAGTCACTCCCTTTGTTTTTGGAGTGAGCTGCAGAGAGGTCACATTAGCATAATACGCAAGTCCTCTCCCAGAACTATTTTATCCTTTTCCCCATGAAAGCCCTCAGCCACTATCTCCAAACCTATACCCCATAATCAAACACAGTTACAAAGAGAACCAACTCCAAACCTGTACGCCTTTCCTCCTGCTGTTATTGAAGCCTGTCGCCCCAGGAAATGAGTGGCATCATGGGGATAGTTTTATTGAAATAGAATGCTCACGGACAAATTTGGAATTCTGAAGAGGGGATGCCCCACCAGGACATGGTCAGAGGCATTGCTGGCATGTCGGCATGGTTACAGAGATGTTTCTAGCCTCATTCCCACTGCAGCTTCTTGTGAAGTCCTTCCTTCTCTGCATGCACTGCACTGTGTCCCATGCACTGCCTCGTCCTCTTAAGAGAATGCTTTTCCAGAGGGGACTGCTGAAAACTGAGCTAGTCAAGGAAATAATTTTTGAAACATGGGTGGCTCATGCCCCCTTTTCAATACGAGTGGAGCCTCCAGGCACATTCCAAAACTTCCATGTAATGGAAGACTCGGAGTAATTAGAGTGGCTAGGCAACGTCCCATTACAAATCAATGTCTCTATGGTTCTCTGAGATGACAGCTGACTGGGAACAGACTGGTGCACTTATTTTAACATGACAGTAGCTAGCACTATGTGCCAGAGAAAGACACATGTTGGAGACACCTAAATTCTTAGAACCTCAAACACGCCTTTCCCATATCAGGATGTGTGTTTGCACCAATGGATGTAACCGAAGACTTTTCTTAGAAAGCAAAAACACGATCTAACGTCATGATCTACAACTGCTCGCTCCAAAGTAGCCCCATTGAATCCCTAAAGCCTACAATGGGGCTACCCTGGAGTGCGCAGTTTGTGGATCATGGCTCAGGTGTAATATGTCAGACAAGCAGTGGTGGACTCAAGAAAACAGTGAGACAAAATCCCTTTTAAAATGCCTCACCCCACCCATATATGCGACTGGGTGAGCGAGGGTGGTCGTGTCCATGTGATCACCAGTAGGGATGGGTGGGGGGCTGCATGCATACTCCTGCACTCCACCCACCGCCACCGATCCCCCATCCATGGAAGCATTGGGGAAAACGGAGGTGCCTCCATGTGTGGAGGTTGGTGGTTGGGCATCCGTATGATGTGCTGCCCATGTGCTGCGGCCTCCGCTCATCCCCCCCCCCCCCATCGTGGCTCCTCCTGGGCCCATGTGAAAAGGGTCACATACACTGGGAATAGACTCAAGCCCTTAAAAGAGTTGCTCTCGAAAGAACATAACATGCATCTGCTTTGAGTGAGCATTCTAAAAGAGCCAAGGATTAGTCTATTTTAGAACTGAATGGTGGTTGTTTTTTTCATTTAAACAAATCTATATTGAAATTTTCTCACAACTTTGCAGGATTTGTGGTCATTTTTCACCACTAATTTTACATTCAGGGAGGAGGAGAAGAAAACCACTCATCTCATCCCAACATGCCCCATTTGACATTGGGCCTGCATAACCAGACTGTTAGAAATCAAGCATTCTGCTGCTGCCGCCGTACGTCTAGGAAGAAAATTTCTTTTCCATTTCTTCAGGGTGTCTCAAGCTGATATTGTTTATAACCAATCCCAAGTAGGGGACTGGAACATATCTGAACCTGATGGACCCTGACTGATCTGGTTGGGTCCAGGTCAAGGCCGAGCACACTCTCTCCCTGCCCAAGTGGCTTGAGCTGGGCTCCCGAACTGTGGGATTAGGATCCTGCATACAACAAAGCACCATGACATCACAGCATACTATAGGGGGCAAGACCATGTCAAAAAGGACAGGGGAATGCTTTTGCTTCATCCCTTTTCTGCTGTGGTCTTGCCCCTCAGGGAGTATTGTGACATCACAATGCTCTGTCAGGGTGAGGCTTCCAAGCCACAATGGATATGGGCTTGGAAAAGCCTGGCTGCATTGGGCTCAGCTTGGGCCCAATGCAATCTGGTTTCTGGATCCAAATTTCCAGCCCAAGAAAGGCTGTATCCCCAAGTCCTTGTTAAACAAATTTCAACCAAGTATTTACAAAGGGAACTAATTTATTTTTCCAAAAGGTTCTTGGATCCATGCGATCAAAGGCAAACATTTAACTTCTGCTGTCCATAACCAAGAAACTACTGACCAACTAGCAACAGGTAAACAAATACACAGAATGTCCTATAAAATTCTAGTTCACATGCTTGGAAATAACCCTTGGTATTTAAGTATAATGTTGCTCAGTTTCTTCTCTCTGTGTGAGATGACCCAGTACGTATGTCCAGGTTTGGCTCCAGCTTAAGCTAAATGTCAGCACGTGCTATGAAAAACTCTTTTCGCATTTTGTTTTTAACATGTTCCAACGCTATCTGTGAATCTCTTGGCTCACATCAGAGTAATCTGTGTCTTATTTACTGTACAGCAGGGGTTCTGCTAACAGGAAATGGTACTTATGGTCTTTTACAACAATTTTAATTAGCCTGTAAAATCCTATTTCTACATCGGATGATTAAATTGCAATGATGGCAAAAAATATTCACCATGGTTCCAGTGAGTCAAGGGATGAGCTCTCTTCTTCTCAGGGGCTGGGAATGAGTAGATGAGTAGCAGGACGGTATCATGCTATTCTGACCTGTTGTGTTTTCCTCTGAAGGAACTGAAGTTGGCCACTGTCAGAGACAGGATGCTGGGATAGATGGATGATTGGTCTGACCCACTCTGGCACTTCTTACGTTCTTTTGAGTCTCTGAGAGTCTGAGAATGCAAGAGCAAATAAATTAGGATTTGGTATCATGCTCCCCCTTTTCTTTTGCTAAGAAATCCTCATGTTTGAAATTGTAGCATGGTTGAACAGGAGGTTTTTTCCCTTCTGGTCATCTAGGGAGCTGTTGTCTGATGCTAGATTGTGGTATGAAAAAATGCAGGGAAGACCTTGAGAAGAAGATCATTTCCTTTGCTAAGAGTTGCAATCAATAGGAGTATCCAAAGAACAATGATTAGACAGCTTGTATATGAAATACACCAGCTTTTATGCAGGTCAGTTCTGCCATAGTTTCCTTGCACGCCCCCCCCCGCCCCCCTATGTCTGTCTGAAATCCTTCTGACAGTTCTTATTTTATAAAATTCCTTGGGACTGTCTTTTTGGTGTGTTTTTAAGGTGATCAGTAAAAAGGGGCACAACTTGATAAGAACACGCAGGGCCACTCTGCTTGGAACTCACATTCTCCAGATGTCCATCTCAGTTTCTCCCTCCTCACATTTAAAAAGCACCTGAAGATTTTTAGATGTGCCACTCTGCATGCAGATTTAAATAATCCGCTTTTAGAAAAGTTGTGTGGGTGGCATTTAGATGCGCTGCCGCCATTGTAAACCGCAGCTCGTACGTTCTTTTCAAACCGCATTGGTAAAACCTGGGGTGCCTATTTTTCTTCCGTAAAAAAAACCTGGAGTTTTACCAATGTGGTTTCTAAAGAATGCATGAGCCGTGGTTTGCAATGGTGGTGGTGTGTCTAAATGCTACCTGTGCGACTTTTCTAAAAGCGGATTATTTAAATCCGCATGCAGAGTTGCGCATTTAAAAGAGCCCTTAGTCTCCAGATGCTTTTAGGATCCACTGCTAGTTCCCCTTAATGTGTTTGCTCCTCCCTCTTTACCTTCCCCTTTTCAGTTGATTTAACTGAATTTCTAAAATGTTTTATCATATGTTTATGGTGGGAACGGCTCCAAGCACCATTTGGCAGGGAAGACCTATTAATTAATTTGTTGTTGTTGTTGTTAAAAAGAAGAAAAATATGGGGCGGGAAATTCTAGCTCCAAAGATAGGGAAACAGATCTGTAATGAAAGATCTCCAAAGATTATTAAAATGTGTGCCTACAGTTAGGTTCCAAAATCTGTATTTAAGGCACCAGATTCACTGACCTAACTTTCAAAAATGCTGAGCATTGAGCAGATCTCTGTGAAATCAATGGAAGCTCAAGAACACAGAATTTTTGAAAACCATGCATAATAAATATAAATATAAAATATAAATATGAATGAACATCCCTTTAGACTTTTGTAATTGAAAATGTTGGTGTAGCAGGGCAGCTGCGGTCCCTTTAAGAGGGGGCTGAGTGGGCCTGTCGCTGAGCTGAGCCTGTTTCTCTCGGATTCTCTCCAGAACCTGAGAGAAACAAGCTGAGAAGCAAGGCGTCAGAGTAGGCAGGACGCTGGCCCTTTAAGGGCAGTAAAGCTAGAGAGCTGGCCATGCCCACTCTGTCTTCATCAAAGACTGCAGGCCTGAGAGCAGGGCAGTCTCTGCCTGGGAGCCAACATCTCCTGAACGTATGCTGGGAAGAAGCCTGGATAGATACTGGACCTTCCACTCTACACTCTCCAGGGTTCTGAAAGCTGCAAGAACCAGAGAAGGAAGAGAGTGGACTCAAGTATTGGGGAAGGCTGTGCCCAGGAGGGAGCCTGTTGCCTGGGGAAGACTTGCAGAGAGCCAGGGCCTTGCTGGCCTGGTTGCTATGGATTTGGGGTGTTAGAATATTATGCTGCTGAATCAGAAGAGACTTAACTGGCAGCCCAGAGAAACCGTATCAGTTTAGCTGTATGCATTTAATAAAGACTTTGAGCTAATTCCCATGTGGCTTGTGCAGTATGCTAATTCCCGTATGAGTGACAGCCCAGGGGGGAGTCTGATCATGCAGTGACTTACCCCTGGGGGGGCGCGCCCCTGCCACAGTTGGACTAAAAGTTTAGTCATTTTAGGACGACCTGAATCCAAAAGCCTTCCATTTTGCAGACTGCTCCCCCAGGAACCAGGCTTTACTCTTCTCTTTGCCCTTCATAATGGGTTCGGGGTGCGATGTCACCAATATGCTGATGATACTCAGCTGTACCTCTCATTTTCAACTGACCCAGGTCCTGCTGTCTCATTACTTTCCCAATGTTTGGAGGCCGTGGCGGATTGGATGAGGCAGAGCAGACTGAAGCTAGATCCCGATAAGACGGAGGTGATGGTGATCGGTAGGGCGGGGGAGGTGCTGGCNGGGGTCCGTCCTCCTGTAGCTCAGCAGGTTCGCAATCTGGGGGTGGTGTTGGACTCGGGTCTCCGTCTGGATCGGCAGGTGGAGATGGTGGCTAAGGCTGCCTTCTGCCAGCTGTATCTGGTACAGAACCTGTGTCCATACATTTCCAGGCCCGACCTGGCTGCTCTCATCCATGCCTTCATCACCTTGAGGCTAGACTACTGCAATGCACTTTACGTAGGGCTTCCCTTTTTTCTGGTTTGGAGGCTGCAGCTGGTGCAGAATGCGGCGGCCCGTCTCCTTACAGGGACTGGGCGATGGGAGCACATAACACCTGTGCTCCGTGCTCTGCACTGGCTGCCTATAGCGTACCGAGCCAGATTCAAGGTGTTAGTGTTGCTCTATAAAGCCCTGCATGGTCTGGGCCCCTCATACATTGGGAACTGCCTCACCCTCCGTACCTTGGAGCGATCCCTTTGGTCCACTGGGGTCACCTTTTTGGAGGTCCCCCATGTGAGACGGGGGGCCACAATGGAAAGGGCATTCTTGGTGGCCGGGCCACGGCTCTGGAACTCCCTTCTGGAGGAAGCCCGCCTGGCCCCAGGTCTGCTGGCGTTTTGTCGAGACCTGGCTATTCACCCATGCCGTCGGAGGGGAGGGTGGGGTCATTTTTGGAGGGGGGATGGGATGATATTTTTAAATGTATTGATGAAGCTGTATTTTTAATATTGATTTTATGGAATTTTACTGTGTTGGTGGTTGTTGTAAGCCACCCTGAGATGCCGTAGGCATGAGGGGGCGGCTAAAAAATGCTTATAATAAATAAATAAATAAATAATGATAGAGAGTGGGACTGAGCAAGTTCACAGTGTGGAGAGACAGGAGAATGCACATTTTTTCCTCTTTTTAAAATGGAAGAGGCATTTATGGGAGTCATCTCCTTTAAAAGGAGTAGTGTGTTACTTTTCTTTTCTTTCCTTGCTGCAAAGCATTGTGGGAACCGAGAAAGCTATAAATGTCTCACACCAAATTGAGCTGAGTCAATTTGAGATGGCTGCGGAAGCTGCTTCTGGTTTGGTGCTCCTGTTTAAACGAGGCTGCATTTGTTCCCTCAAGAATCTTGAGTTTATAATGTGAGCTGTCTACTTTGGTATCAAACAAAAGCTCACACTGACTTTGACAAATGTGAGGTGTTTTTGCCTGTAAGGGATGAGAGCTCCCTTATCAGCACAGTTTATCTTCTCTTGAAACCTCTTATAAAAGGCATGTCATCAGAAAAACAGTGTTATGGAAACGCTACTAGCTGATGTGCTTTTTAATATTGCATTTTCTCCCTAACCCCATGATAACACTTTCTCCCTAATTATTCATAGAATGCTTGCACCTGCTTACGTCAGTGTGAGGATGGGGGGAATCAAATGTTCAGTCCCGAAGGGCTTTTATGTGTCATTCCTGGGGTATGTCTTTCACAAAAATATGTATTCAGATGAAAAGATCTATGCAAATCATCAAAGAAGTGAGACCTCTTGGCTAATCCCACTTCAGACTAATTATACTACAGTGGGTTTTGCTTGGTAAAAACTCTGCTCTGCATTGCAAATCCAGCAGGGACTCAACAGCATGGAGTGAAATATATAATGACAACACAGAGTTCCCACAGCCACTTTAATACAGTAGGTTTGTTAAATTCTTGCTAGGTGTGTTTTTGTGGTTTTTTTAAAATTAAAATCTAACTCCATTAGAGGTAAATCCATATTATCATTCTATAATTGAACAAAGCTCCTGCTCAACACCTTTCACATTTTTAACACTGATAGAGGATTATTTACAAAGGGTCTTATCTTTTGTTCTATACTTGTTATTTCCCCTGTTTTTAGTGGAGGAAAGTAGATAGGCAAAGTGGAGTTGGGTCCTTCTTTGTAATTGCTACTTCAGCTGCTGCTGCTTAGTATTTGCAAATAATCTAATTGCCTTTGTTCCCCTGTGTGGACTCATCACAGGCAAAGAGTTCACATTCACATACTGCACCTTCTAACACACTGTTCCTGGAACACAGTCCCATTAGCTTTAGCATTAACAAGTAGAAGACCACAAATAATTAGTAAGCCCTGCTAGTGGCGTTAGCCATGTCTATAGCTCCAGATTGCCGTGGTGTCACTTCCATTCCCTTGGTCTCAAGTTCAAAACTCATATGAGGCACATCACATGTTCCAACTGCTGGCAACCATGTGGACCTAGTAGTATTAATTGAGAGTTTCCCTCAATTGAAATTAATGAATATATTTCAGGTTGTTGAAGACTCTCTAACACACAGACACATCGTATGCTCACAGAAACCAGACTTCAGACTTTGACCTTGAAATTTCCTTTTCAAAGTTCTGCCACAAGAACCCCAGTGACAACAGCTAGTTGTTTTCAAAAAATCATTTTTAGACTATTATTATTAGAATATTGTCCAGTAGTTAAATAGCTGTTTGTTAGGTTAGGGTGTTTGTTAGGGTGAAAACAGATGTGACTGGAGCCAGCTGGAGCACAGGAGTGGTCCCCATGCAGACAACACTCCCTGAGTTGAGCATGGCACTCCCAACAAATTGACTGGCGCCATGTTCTGCCCCCCATCACCACTACCACCATGCAGTTGTGTTTCGGACTGATCTAGCCACTGCTCCCGGACTCTATGGTCCCAGAGGACCTGAACATGCAAAGAGGCTGCATGTGTCTCAAAAAACACAGGCAGCCAAGTGGGCGCACTGTGGACCACTCCAACAGATGGGAGGTGGCCATAGGGAAGCTCAGTACCCTGGGTTGGTCCAAACAACATCATCAGCCTTCCCCAGGATGAACATCTGGCGGGCACCTAATAGATGGGCCTGTGACCCCAGAACTGCTGCTGACTATTCCAGGCTACCGTCTCAACTGTTAACACCCGCTGTAGCAGAACCAAGGATGTTACCGAGGAGGTTCCTCCTCTGAAGTTACCGAGGAGGAAATTGCCCACCTTCTCTCCTCCTCCAAACTCACCACTTGTTTCTCTGATCCTGTCCCCACCCATCTCCTCCATTCTATCTCCCCTGCAGTTATCCACTCCATCCATCACATCCTCAAATTATCACTTTCCACTGCGACCGTTCCTGCTGCCTTCAAACATGCTTTGGTCACACCACTCCTCAAGAAACCTTCACTGGACCCTACTTGCCCTGCTAACTCCCTCCTCCCCTTTGCGTCCGAACTGCTTGATCATGCTGTTCATGCCTGCTGCCTCGACTTCCTTGCAACTCAGGCCATTCTTGATCCACTCCAATCTGGTTTCCACCCACTTCATTCCATGGAGACAGCCCTTGTCAAAGTCTCCAATGACCTCTTCATGGGCAAGGCCAGGGGCCATTACTCTATCAATGGCCCCGATATGTGCACCTGCTGTCGTTAACGCCCCCTCCACCCGATGGTAGCCCCAGCAGCTGGGTCTAGGGCGCACCGGCCTCATCTGGCATCCGGGTGCCTCCTCAGCACCTTCCTTCTGCCTGTGGCCTGGGTGCTATTGCCACCGCCTTCTGCCATCTTGGGACTGCTGGACCACCTGTGACCCGCCTCCGCCCGCCTGTCATCCTCTCATCTGGGACCTGCGGGCGCTGCCCCAAAACCCTCCGTGTGGCCTCCTGCTGACATGTCGCTGACAGCTCTCTGTCTCCGTGAGCTGCCTCCCCCACCCTTGCACCCCGCTCTCCTGCACCTGGCCTGGTGGCCCCTGTTCCTTGGGGCTGGAGCCGCTCCCTCGCCTTGGTGTCCCTTGACCATGGACCGGCCTGCCACAAGCCCCCTGTTTGCCTTGGGGTGTGTGTCTGGGTGGCCCCCTTGCCCTTCCTCCCCCGTGCGGGTGGGTGTGTATGTGTCCGTGCCCTTGTCCGGTGCTTCCCCTCGCACACTGGGTGTGCTTCTCCTCTGGATGCTTGTTCCATGGCAGGACGTTGTGTTGGTTCCCCCTCTCCCAGACTGGGCCCTATGCCCCCCTTGCTGCTGCTCCTTCTCCTGTGCCGTTTATCCTCGTGCTCCTGAGCTGTATGCCTCTCCACTGGGCCGTTGTCGCTTGTGCCCTCAATAAATGCCTTTTGTGCTTCACTGTGCCTTGTGTTGCCTCCTGTCTCATTGGGCTTCTGGGTCCCCCTTCCCCTTGCCCACTGGGCTCTTGCCCCCTCCCCCTCCTGCTGGGCTGGCCATGCCAGCCCCTCACCACCACCCCACCTCCTGTGCTTCCGACCGGCCGTGGGGTTCCCTGTCCCCCCCGGTGTGTGCCTCCCTCTGTCCCCCTGCTCGGCTCCCCTGTGTTGTGTGTGTGTGCTGCTTCATGTGCGTGTGTGTGCTTCTCATTTTAAAGTGCACACACCTTCCGTGCGGCCGCTGTTTGTGAGCGCCGCAGCGCCCTCCACCCCCTCCTTTTGTGTTTCCCTTCCCTGGGCGGGGCCCTCCGCTGTCTTTGGCTTCGTTTGCCCTCTGGCTTCCATGTTTGCATCCGCACAGCCCTTCTGGGGCTCCCACCGCAGTTCTCGCCACCTCGCCACCACGTCACGTTTGTAGGGTTCCCCCAGCCAGGGTTCACTCCGGTTGACCCCGGGTGGTGGTGCAGTCCCTGTCACGTCTGTTGGGGCTGCGCGACTCACCGCGGCTCGCGGTGATGCACTTGACACCGGGGTGGGATTCACTACAGTGAATCCCACCGCGTCACATCTGAAATCACCCAATGTTGCTCTAAAACTTCCTTTCAAAATTAGGTAGAACCAAGGCAGATCCAACCTCTGTTTTTCAACAACTTCCTAAAAACAATCCATATATAAAATTATGCAGAATTAATAGAATTGAATAAAACTTCAGTGAAGCTAATAGACTTCATTGGGTTTCATAGAGCTCCAGTAAAACTGAAAGACTCTATTGAAGTGGGACAAAGATCAAGACCGGTAAAAGGTTACCATGGTCTTAGTTCATAGAAGTAAGGAGGGGTGAAATCAAAATAATCAAGAAGGGTGGAGACATGGAAACCAAAAAAACTTTCTTTAGCGTCATCACTTGGCAAGAAACAAACTTCATTTTTATTGGAGGACCCCTGACCTGCTGGATACTGATTGGAGGAACACATGGCAGTCATATTGAAAAACTTTCAGAAATCCTATAAAACTGGCAAGATATTGTTGACAAAGAAGGAAAGATCTTGCTTGCTATGGAGACTTGCTGAAAGACCTGAATACGCTTGAAGGGACTTAGTTTTTTTTCTTTACTTTAATTCTTTACTTTTCATGTCTTTTTCTTAAGTCTTTTCCATTTTTAAAGTTATTTTTAAGCTTCTTAAGCTTTTATTTTTATTTTATTTTATTTTTATTTCATTTTCTCATTTTTCACTATTTCCAAGCCATCTTTGTTTTAATTTCTCTTTTCTTTTCTTTATTCTTTTTAACAATATTTTAATTCCCAGCTGGGATTTTCTAATCTTTTGCCCGAGAAAAGGGCAATTCCTACTTTTCTCTAATTTTTGTCCCTATTTGCCAACTTTACTTTTCTTTAGAGAAGCACTGTATTGGTCTCAGATGGGACTGTTTCCTTTCAATTTTTTTACTCAGCCTTGTGGGCAGAGTTCCCCAAGTGCCTCACTGTCTTTCTCCTCCCTTTTTGGAGCTTTAATGCTCCTTGCCTGTTGAGGGGCCATTCCTCAACCTCTGGACAAATTGTGTTTAATTTTTTTTAATCTTTTCTATCTTTTATTTTTACTATTTTTACTTTAATTCTTACCAAGTCTCCAACATAGCAGCAAGTTAACATCTTATCTTCCTCAGCAGGACCCCACAGACCTTGAGCAACTTTTATGGGACCTACGATATCTGTTTGGTGAGATATATTCTCCAAGAATATATATTTTGTAATCAATAACCTTTTTTTTCCCCCCGTACTTCTGTAGTGCTTTTATAGTAGTGTGTAAACCAGTTTGGCAGGACAATAAATTGTAGTATTTTAGTCATAATAATGACTTTTTGGTGAGAAAACTTAAGCTTTCCTATGGAGATCCCTGACTCCATGGTGGAGCTAATTCCTGGGAAAATCGCGGAGTAACACAGTCCCCTAAGCCTGCAACCTTGGGGTCATCTTTGACTCCTCGCTCTCCTTCTCTGCTCACATCCAAAACACTGCCAAAACTTGTCATTTCTTTCTCTGTAATATCGCCAAACTCCATCCCTTTCTGTCTGAACACACTGCTAAAACTCTAATCCATTCTCTCGTCACAACTCACTTAGACTACTGCAACGTGCTTCTCACAGGTCTCCCACTGAGCTGTTTATCTCCTCTACAATCTATTCAAAATTCAGCTGCGAGATTCGCCTTCCTTGCATGCCATTATGACCATGTAAACCCCTCTCCTCAAGTCACTACACTGGCTCCCCATCCGCTTCCATATACAGTTCAAGCTTCTCCTACTCACCTACACATCTCTTCACTCTGCAGTTCCTTAGTATCTCTCCTCTCTTATCTGTCCCTACACTCCNTGCCCACTGGGCTCTTGCCCCCTCCCCCTCCTGCTGGGCTGGCCATGCCAGCCCCTCACCACCACCCCACCTCCTGTGCTTCCGACCGGCCGTGGGGTTCCCTGTCCCCCCCGGTGTGTGCCTCCCTCTGTCCCCCTGCTCGGCTCCCCTGTGTTGTGTGTGTGTGCTGCTTCATGTGCGTGTGTGTGCTTCTCATTTTAAAGTGCACACACCTTCCGTGCGGCCGCTGTTTGTGAGCGCCGCAGCGCCCTCCACCCCCTCCTTTTGTGTTTCCCTTCCCTGGGCGGGGCCCTCCGCTGTCTTTGGCTTCGTTTGCCCTCTGGCTTCCATGTTTGCATCCGCACAGCCCTTCTGGGGCTCCCACCGCAGTTCTCGCCACCTCGCCACCACGTCACGTTTGTAGGGTTCCCCCAGCCAGGGTTCACTCCGGTTGACCCCGGGTGGTGGTGCAGTCCCTGTCACGTCTGTTGGGGCTGCGCGACTCACCGCGGCTCGCGGTGATGCACTTGACACCGGGGTGGGATTCACTACAGTGAATCCCACCGCGTCACATCTGAAATCACCCAATGTTGCTCTAAAACTTCCTTTCAAAATTAGGTAGAACCAAGGCAGATCCAACCTCTGTTTTTCAACAACTTCCTAAAAACAATCCATATATAAAATTATGCAGAATTAATAGAATTGAATAAAACTTCAGTGAAGCTAATAGACTTCATTGGGTTTCATAGAGCTCCAGTAAAACTGAAAGACTCTATTGAAGTGGGACAAAGATCAAGACCGGTAAAAGGTTACCATGGTCTTAGTTCATAGAAGTAAGGAGGGGTGAAATCAAAATAATCAAGAAGGGTGGAGACATGGAAACCAAAAAAACTTTCTTTAGCGTCATCACTTGGCAAGAAACAAACTTCATTTTTATTGGAGGACCCCTGACCTGCTGGATACTGATTGGAGGAACACATGGCAGTCATATTGAAAAACTTTCAGAAATCCTATAAAACTGGCAAGATATTGTTGACAAAGAAGGAAAGATCTTGCTTGCTATGGAGACTTGCTGAAAGACCTGAATACGCTTGAAGGGACTTAGTTTTTTTTCTTTACTTTAATTCTTTACTTTTCATGTCTTTTTCTTAAGTCTTTTCCATTTTTAAAGTTATTTTTAAGCTTCTTAAGCTTTTATTTTTATTTTATTTTATTTTTATTTCATTTTCTCATTTTTCACTATTTCCAAGCCATCTTTGTTTTAATTTCTCTTTTCTTTTCTTTATTCTTTTTAACAATATTTTAATTCCCAGCTGGGATTTTCTAATCTTTTGCCCGAGAAAAGGGCAATTCCTACTTTTCTCTAATTTTTGTCCCTATTTGCCAACTTTACTTTTCTTTAGAGAAGCACTGTATTGGTCTCAGATGGGACTGTTTCCTTTCAATTTTTTTACTCAGCCTTGTGGGCAGAGTTCCCCAAGTGCCTCACTGTCTTTCTCCTCCCTTTTTGGAGCTTTAATGCTCCTTGCCTGTTGAGGGGCCATTCCTCAACCTCTGGACAAATTGTGTTTAATTTTTTTTAATCTTTTCTATCTTTTATTTTTACTATTTTTACTTTAATTCTTACCAAGTCTCCAACATAGCAGCAAGTTAACATCTTATCTTCCTCAGCAGGACCCCACAGACCTTGAGCAACTTTTATGGGACCTACGATATCTGTTTGGTGAGATATATTCTCCAAGAATATATATTTTGTAATCAATAACCTTTTTTTTCCCCCCGTACTTCTGTAGTGCTTTTATAGTAGTGTGTAAACCAGTTTGGCAGGACAATAAATTGTAGTATTTTAGTCATAATAATGACTTTTTGGTGAGAAAACTTAAGCTTTCCTATGGAGATCCCTGACTCCATGGTGGAGCTAATTCCTGGGAAAATCGCGGAGTAACACAGTCCCCTAAGCCTGCAACCTTGGGGTCATCTTTGACTCCTCGCTCTCCTTCTCTGCTCACATCCAAAACACTGCCAAAACTTGTCATTTCTTTCTCTGTAATATCGCCAAACTCCATCCCTTTCTGTCTGAACACACTGCTAAAACTCTAATCCATTCTCTCGTCACAACTCACTTAGACTACTGCAACGTGCTTCTCACAGGTCTCCCACTGAGCTGTTTATCTCCTCTACAATCTATTCAAAATTCAGCTGCGAGATTCGCCTTCCTTGCATGCCATTATGACCATGTAAACCCCTCTCCTCAAGTCACTACACTGGCTCCCCATCCGCTTCCATATACAGTTCAAGCTTCTCCTACTCACCTACACATCTCTTCACTCTGCAGTTCCTTAGTATCTCTCCTCTCTTATCTGTCCCTACACTCCTACTCGTGACCTCCATTAATCAGGCAAGATGTCCTTATCTGTGCCCTTCTCCTCCATCATCAACTCCCGACTCTGCGCTTTCCAGCTTGCTGCACTGTACGCTTGGAACAAACTTCCTGAGGTGATGTGTCAAGCCACCTCCCTGTCCATATTCAAGTCCTGCTTAAAGGCTCACTTCTTTGAGATTGCTTTTAAATCATGAACCTAGGCCCTACCACTATCATAGCCTTGTGGATTTGAACCATTTTAACTGAAATAAACTCTGAATACGTGAATCCTGTAGTCCATTGTTCATAGGAAGACTCTCATTTGTGGTTGTCTATGTCTTTGTGTCTTGATTAGATTGTAAGTTCCATGGAGCAGGGACTGTCTTTATGTTATGTGTATCTGTACAGTGCTGGGTAGGGAAGGGACTACCGGATTTTCTGGTATCTGATAATGCCGGTACTGGGTGTACCGGCATTATTGGATTCAACCCGGTAATCCAGCCCAGTTACCGGATTCCGGGTACCGGATTATTTTTTTTACATTGCGGCCATTCAAATGAATGGCCGCAATGTAAAAAAAAACCCACCAAAAACCCGCATTTCCCTCCCCGAGTCCAGGCTGCGCGGGTGGAATGGGGGACACCCCCCCCACCCACCCTGCCCAGCCTGGATTTAAAAAAAAAAATTCCCCTAAGTGTCTCCGCCGGCAACCCAGAGCCAGCCCAGCACCACCGGCCGTCCCAGCAGCAGCCGGTAAGTATTAGTACCTGTACTGTATGATCCCTGGGGTGGGGTGGGGTTTAACACCCCCCCCCACCCCAGGGATCACCCTACTTCCAACAAGTTCCCACCGGGATCCTACCTTCCAGTTCCTTGAGCTCCGGGTGGTGGCGGCGGTCCGGAGGCCTCAGCGCCGGCTGTGGCTGCCGGCTTCAGACGCTAGTAGGCCTTCCGGACTAATATTCATCCCAGAGACTCTAATCCCAGGATAACAGCAATGTGCTGTTCAAATTAACTATCCCGGAATGGATTCATCCCGGGAGAGAAATGTCTGTATAAACAGGTACCACTTTGTAATCCCCAGATAACAATTCCGGGATAGTTTTTTCCTAATCCTGGGATAGTTTATCTTTGTAAAAACTCCCTAAGCTCAGAGGTGTGTAGCTATGGAGAGAATAAAGAGATGGTTTTCTGTAGAAGCTAGAGAGGACCAGGAAGTGTAGAATAAATGGAGGGACTAGGTTAGACTTAGAGGCCAGATCACTCTCTACTTCCTGTTTCCAAAAAAATTGATTTGGTAGACTGTGAATGTGTTACTCCAGATGTGGGGTGAAATGTTGAGGTGCAAGAAGAGTAGGGAGGTGCAGTGAGTAGGAGACTTATACTCGCACTTCTCCAGGCCATGCCAAGTGTTTTGTTCTAACACACTGCCTGAAAAAATGTGAATCCACACAGAGGGCTGAACTGTACCAAGATTACTTTATTAAGATGGGGAGAGAGTGTCCTACTCAACTTCTCTGCCTCGGGTATTAGGTCCCACACTAAACCAAGCTGGCTGACCTGGAAACAGTCCTTGAGTCTGTTGGTCTTAAAGGGCCACATAATAGCTATTTGCCAGAGCATAAATACAGTACAACAAGGATACATAAAGTGACTTCCCTGCCCACCCAACATTCCACCTTCAGAGCATGTACATTTGCTGCAGAGGGGTAACTAGAGGGGCTCCTTCATTTTCCAGTGGAACAGAAACATTACCTATTTTTCAGAGCTTGTGATTTGATAATTTACTTGATTTGATGAAGGGCAACTGACCTGATAATACGTTATTTCTCCCATTACAGGGGGGGAAACAGTGTATCACGTGGTTTTTCATGCACATGTCTATGAAGACAGTGGTTTTTTTCCACAACTTTCATTAATGCAACTACCTAGAGAGCATGGAGAGATAAAAGCCGGAAGTGGGGTGTGGTGTCCACAGAAAGGAAGCATATCACCATGTGGTCCTTTTACCAAATCATACTGCTGTGCTGTGCCTTTAAATAATATCTTGTATCGTTATGGCATGCTGTGCCCTTAACTGAATCTTATTGCTAGAATGCACTGTGCGCTTAACTGAATCGTTACATTGATTGGGGGATAAAACTTATAACTGCAAATTGCGAGAGCTGTGAGTAAATGACAGAATGGATTATCTCGTAGATGGCCTGTTGTATGTTTCCTCTGAAACGACCAGTGCTGGCCGCTGCCAGAGACAGGACACTAGGCTAGATGGACCACTGGTCTACCCCTGGATGACTGTTCTTATGGTTTTTAACCCAGATTTGTCTCTGTACCATCTAGTGACAAAGTAGTACAGTGATATCTTTTATTGGACCAACTATAGTTAGTAGTGGTAAGCAGGCTTTTGGACCTCATATCACAGGGTTCTCCATCAGGTCCAAAAGCTTGCTTACCTCTACCAACTGTAGTTACGTCCAATAAAAGTTATCACTTTACTACTTTGTGTCTATTGCCTATATTTGGAATCAACACGGCAACCTTACTTTCTCTACCTATCTGTACCATCTGTCACAACACTAGTGGCTATGCTAACACATTGCTAGCACTGGTCTAGCAGCTTTTCTATACCCTGTAGCATAAGTTCCTCCTTGTTTTTCTGACTAGAAATCCCAATAACAAGCACTCTAGGAAGCTGACAAGTGAAAAACTTGCCTAGTTTGTTTTGTCTGGCTGGCAGAAGTTTCACCTTCTTTAAAAAATAGGCATTTGTTGCAAAGCATAATTTAAAGTTTCTTTTTTGTCTTTTAAATCCCAGGTCCAGTAAATCTCGATTTTGTTTTTCTTTTTTTTCCCTTTCCTCCCACTCAGCTCATCTCAAAGGCTGCAACTGAACTCCCTGAACTGACAGAATAACTAACGATGATGTCAGACTGTGCAGCCTGAAGCTAATAATCCAGAGCCACAGGTCTTGAGTCTGGAGACTGGGAACATGCTTGTAAGAAATTAATTTTACAGTTATTTACATTACCAAGGCAGGAGCATCAGAGAGAAGGACACACATTCTTTCCTTCTGAACACTTTTCAAATGCATAAGTTACACGGTGGAGAATGGTTGCAGCTGGGCAGAGCTGGAGGAAGGGAGAGCTGCCCTAGGCATTCCCAGCGCTCATTGGCTGTCTGTTCCCCCCTGCAGGTAATTATTCAGGGGCTGGGGCCCCTTTGGGCATCAGCCCTTGGGCGCCAGCTGGGCCCATTAGCGGGACCCACAGTGCCAGTGCCCTACCCCCGTCACTTTCAAGGCAACATACCCAGCGGAGGAGATGCACCGCCACCGCGTGGTGTTCTTGCCAGGTGTTTTAGAGTGTGGCCATCAGCTTACTGAGGGAGTGGGTGTGTGTGTGCTTGAGGAACAGGGAGAGTGGACCCGGGCGGCTGGGACTTTGCTGGAGCCGCTGCCCGCCGTGTGTCTCAAGCCCCGCATAATTTTGCCAAGAGACTGCACCTGAGGAGTTGCTCAACCCCGCCCACTATCACCACCCCGAGACTACAACTAGGAACTGGACCTTGAGACGGTGGGGTGTGCGCGCTTGAGGAACACGGAGAGTGGACTTGGGCGGCTGGGACTTTCCTTTGGAGCAGCTCTTGAAATTGATAGAGTGCATGATTTGTGTTTAAACTGTCCCTAAATAAGGGTTGTTTACAGAAAATACATATAATATTATTTGAGCTATGGCTGAGCCCATAAATAGATTAATAGATTGGTGGGGAGCCTTTAGGATGGAGTTAAGATCACGTAGCCTACAAGCTCCTATCAGTTTGACAGAAGAAATTCTTAGGGCTGAAAAAGAAAATGACAGGGCAAAAACCTCTACTATGATACAGCCAAAATGGACGTATTTTTTCTCTCCTACGGTAGAATCTAGTGAGCATTCTTTACAAGAGTAAAGTATCTGCCCTTTGAGATCAGATGCAGCTTCTTTTTATCTGCCTCAAGGAGATGTACAGGAGAAACATTGTATGGATTCTTCTATTATTGAATGCTATTTTAGAGCGTTAAATCAGAAGTTTGATGATTTAAACATCAGACTAGAATTAGATTTGGATACAAAATGGAAAGAATTAGAAGAGAAACTAGATCGATTCAATGATCTACTCTTCTCAATGAACGTTCTAGTAGGGGGACTCTGGTTAGAATTGAATATGTTAGCTACTAATATAAATGTAGCAGGTACAAAGAGCTCTCCAGGGAAAGAGATGGCTACACAAACTTGCCAAAATATTGGTATTCATGTCGACTCTACCAATGTTCAAGATATGAGCAACTTGGGACAAATTCAGGGATCTCTACCTGAGGCCCGGCTAAGTAGCACGTCAGACCACTGTAAAGCAAAATCTGCAGCGGGAGTATCACAAAAGAACACTGAGATTATTCCAACTAAGGATAAAGAAAGGGTCCGTAAGAAGCAAACAGCTTGGGAAAGAAAGAAGTTGATAACTAAGACACCTGCCCCAGAAAAGAAGAGGATATCAAAGGCTACTAAAATATGGCCCCAGGAGACACAGGAAAGATGGGCCTCTGCTGTGGGGTTTCATATTAATAAGAGGAGGAGGTTCCGTTTTTTGAAATACCAAAGCTTGAATGTATTGGAGTTTATAGAGTTTTGTCAAAAGACAATGAGGGTGAATTTTGGTATTGCAGAGGTATGGGATTTTAAAGCTTTGATGGATAAAAGGAGGTTTTTGAGATGGGAGGTAAGCTCTAATTCATTAGAATTAATGAATAATATATGGATAGCTAGGCGGCACTTGAAGGACACAGATATATACATCCAAAGAGTAGAGAATAGTTTAGCAAGAGCGATTCTCATAGATAATAATCCTGCATGGGCAAATGCAGAGGACTTGATCCCTATGGATTTTGAGGGTCAGGGAGAGCTGTGTTCTGAGTGGAAGATATTGGATCTAACAGGGTGTACAAATGTGCTTAAATTTTCAGATGAGGAAGGCTTTGGAAGTAGGAGCCTGACAGAGGTACCCAATATGACAGATGCAGAGGAGGATTACATAGTGAGTGGAGGATCCCTATTTGATTCCTTGCAACTTAATCATACAGTCATTTACAAAGCAAGCTCCCCCTTGTGGCCAAAACCCTGTGAACTCCGGGAAGAGATACAGAATGACTATTGACTACCAGTTAAATCGGAGACACACTATAAACTGTAAGTCAACTAACAAAGAAGCAAGACAGGTAACATGACAACCACAGCTTACTAATATAAAGTGTCTGTCATGGAATATTGAAGGAATTAGGACAAAATTAGTAGATGAAGAATGGAAGAAATTTTAACCTCGTATGACATAATAGGTCTCCAAGAGACATGGTTATCATTGGATGAAGGAAACCGTCTGACTATAGATGGATTTCGTACACTTGCTGCTACTGGTTTTAGAAGGGGAAATAAAGGCCGTTTATCAGGGTGGGTAGTCACCTTACTATCTAATAAATTAAATGTAACAGTTAAGCAGATCCCAGTACTGGTTAAGAACTGCCTGGTGCTGGATATCAAGTCCCAAGATGTGGGTAACTATATAATAGTCAATGTCTATGTTCCCCCAGAGGCGTCATTATATTATGAGCCACAAATATGGGAAGAACAAATTGCTTTACTGGGCTCTTTGGCGAAACGTTACCCTAGTAGCCAGCTCTTGCTAATGGGGGATTTTAATGCAAGAGTAGCAAATTTAGATGATGATATAATAGACCCCCAGTTACAATCTTGTCTTTGAATCCCATCTCGGAAATCGCTAGATGTAACAGTGAATAACCATGGGAAACATCTATTAAAACTAATGACAGAGCAAGAGCTGATTATTGTTAATGGGCGAACCCCGTCAGTTCTTTTCAGAGACTATACACATAATTCTAGACTTGGTGTAAGCACCATTGATTTCATTCTTATATTTTGGACTGTGTTTTCTGAGGTTAAAGATCTCACGATCCTGACTAGGCCAGAGGGGAACCACTATCCCATCTCTTTGGAGTTGATGGCATCAAAGAGTAAGATACAATCTCCCTCTATTACCTCCTCTGCAGTGCGGATACATGTTCCAATTAAGTGGACCCCTATGATTACCAATGATTTTGCAGTATTGTTTACTTCCTCACAATGGATGGGAGTTCGAGATAGACTATTAACAA
Source organism: Sphenodon punctatus (assembly GCA_003113815.1). Lineage (NCBI taxonomy): Eukaryota > Metazoa > Chordata > Lepidosauria > Sphenodontia > Sphenodontidae > Sphenodon > Sphenodon punctatus. The sequence goes on along the minus strand of QEPC01001717.1, from coordinate 5,426,498 downwards.
CCAAAGATGCTACCACATTTGATACCGACCTTTCTAAGTTTTTAGACCAACTAGGTCCATTAATTAGTAAACCTTTAGCCTCCCATTCGAATAGACAAAGACTTATGATCTAGAATGTAAAAAAGGAAAAATGGTTCTGACTAAACATAGAAAGGCTTGGCGTACTTCTCGGTTAGATAGTGATTGGAATATGTATGTGAGAAGAAGGAGAGATTACTTTAAACTGCTGGGGACTAAGAGGGAAGCAAAGACTTCCCAGACCTGGGCCGAGCTCCAGGTAGTGGCCAGACTCCAAGATGTATCCAAATTTTGGAAGATAATTAACAACTGGAATCAAAAACGGTCTGATAGTAGGGAATCCTTGATTCCAGAAGATCAATGGGTTGCGTATTATACAACAATGTTTGAGAAATCAGAGATAGTGACGCCTCTGGTGGATGACAACAGATGTGTTGAAACTATGAATGACTGTTCCAGTTCCCAGATCTGTTTAATTCTAGAGAGTGAGGTGCTCGAAGCTATTAATACTCTAAAACTTGGGAAGGCACCAGGGATAGACTGTATCCCTCCAGAATTATTTAAATATTTCCCCTTTTGGTGGGCACCAATTCTGGCAAAATTATTTACGTTAATTAATAATACAGGTAATATTCCCATGGATTGGAAGATAGCAATTATAATCCCTGTGTTTAAAGGGAGGGACCCCAGAGACCCGGCATGCTATAGGCCCATAAGTCTACTTCCGATAATTAGTAAATTATATACACGGACACTCCTTACAAGGTTGGAGCAGTGGGTATCCTCACACTGTAAGATAAGTGAAGAACAGGCAGGTTTTTCCCGTGGAAAATCGACACTGGACAATTGTTTTATTATAATGCACCTAGTAGATAAATATGTGCACATAAGGAAGGGCAGGCTCTACGTGGCTTTTATAGATTTAGCCAAAGCGTTTGATTCGGTCCCTAGACAGCATAAACTTAAACAAATGGGAATACCAAATCATTTATTGGAATTAGTTATTAAAATCCATGAAGATACGAGGGCAGTTATTAAGACTAGATAATACAGGTAGAACAACTCGTCCTTTTCATCAATAAAAAGGGGTTAGACAAGGTTGCCTCTTAGCTCCCTTATTGTTTAACCTCTTCATAAATGATATTGTTCCAACGATTTTGGAGGTGAATCCTACTCCGTCTCGAATTAATGAAAGAGTGTTATCTATACTACTATATGCCAACGATATAGTGATATTTTCACAAACCAAGCAAGGTTTGCAGAAATGTCTAGATGCCCTGAATGACTATTGTCAGAATAATGTTCCTAAGGTTAACATCAATAAATCTAAAGTATTATGTTTCAGTGCACCTAGATCTAAATATAGATGGTTTCTGGGTGCACAAGAAATGATTATGACATCTAATTATATCTATTTGGGTATAAATTTTGCAGTGACAAGAGCTTGGAGTTGTAATAATGTGAAATTGGTAGTAAAGGCAAGGCAAGCTGTGGGTGGCCTCCTTAGATTATATTATGCTTCATCAAGTTGCTGAATATTTTTGTATTAAAAGTTCTCCTGCAATTACTTTATGGAGGAGAAATAACAGCTCCTGGCTATAGTGGTAAATTAGAGATCCCGCAGAACCACTTCTTACGAAATATCTTAGGAGTATCCAGGACAGCACCGCTAGCAATGATAAGAGCAGAAACAGGGGTTATGCCCGTTCTTTATCAGCTAAAAATAAGAATAATGTGCTTCTGGCTCAAGTTAGTGCAGAGACGAATCTTCCCGCTGGTGGTGGAATGCTACTATGAGCAAAAATGACAAAGGGGAGGGGTGCAGTATAACTGGATGAGGTATATCAGGAAATTGGCTATAGAAATGGGACTTCAAGTGGACAATGAGGGCATTCCAATTGACAAAATTACAAAAGAAGAAATCAGGGTAAGAATGACAGCACTAGCCCAGAAAAAAGACCTGGAGGTAATCCAGAAAAACGGGACTCAGTTAATGTATCCCCTATTTAAACACTCAGTCTCCTTAGAGTTATTTAATGTTGATCCAAGATTTTAGGCTTAGAAGAATGATGACGCTTCTGCAATTTGAAATTATTGAAACTTCAGTGGTAAGAGGGCGGCGAGTACAAATCCCTTACAATAATAGAACTTGTTAATGCTGTATATATGAAGTAGACTCTATTTCACACGTAATTTTTGATTGCCCTCTATATAATGATCTTAGAGTGGCATGGATTGACCCTATTTTTGAGAATGACACGCTATCCACCATGATGAAGATGCAGAAGTTATGCACAGCAACTTATATATCATTAATTAAGATAATCACTCTTTTTCTTATGAAGATAGAGAAAAGAATAAAGGAAGTTTACAACAGATGACATATGGGGTAAGATGACAGATAGCTCTTTCTGAAGATGAAAATATACCATTAAACTCTGGCCACTTATACTAGTGGCCATAAGGGTAGTGGTAAGGGCACTCGAGGTTAGCTATCAATCCTTTATTTTGTCTCTCGGTTAGTTGAATGGATTGAAACTGAAATAGGATTTACTTTTTGTATGAGAAGATGAATAATTTTGTAATTCTGCAATTTTATAATTTGGTAATTATGTGAGATTGTTTGCGCGAGTTATAATGCGGAATTCTTATATTATTATATAAATGTTTACTTTTTATCTCTTTTAAAATTGTTATAGCAAAATTTGCTGACACAATACATTTATTCAACCCAACCCATAAGTTACACAGAACATTAATTGTTGTTGCTGCTGTTATTATTTTTTTTAACATTAATTGATATTAATAAGAGACAGGAGTAAATATATTTAAAGCATCCCTTAGGGTAGATGTTTAACTTTTTTAAGAAAGGAAGCTGAATTGTATGGAATGTACATTACACAATTTGCATTGAGTTTTGTGGACTAGTGGGAGGGCTGCATTAGCATTAGAAGGCAGAGCACTGTACATATGGCCCAAATTTTCCTGAGATCTCTTCTTCCTTCGGGGTGTGATTAATATAGAGAACTCAACAAAACAGTCAAGTAAGCAACAGAAAACACAAGTAAAACTGTCCAAGCATATTCAGGCTTCTAACCTTAACTGAACTTTTTGGCAATCCCGAGACAGGGAGTACTGACTAGTCACAACCAATGCTGTATAGGCCAGCCCTGGCTTCCTGTGGGAGTGCTGAGTCTAACAAGAGTCAGACACGAGTATCACAAGTACTTCGACATGAGTCTCTCACAAAGAATTGCACAATTGTGTCCCACCGTATATCACAGTGCCTCTCCCTGCAGGGACTTAGAGTATTTTCATATGTGACGGCTACTTGAGAGCCCTCACCACGGGCAGGATCAGGCCCAGCTGCCGAACAAATGTGCTCCCATCTACAGCTCTCCACAAATAAATGTAAAGTGGAAACCAATGTGGCACTGCTCATTTAAAAGTGAGTGGGTAGTGTCTGTTGGTATATGCAACATCCATAAGTTAAAGTTACTGATAGGGGTGGGAAACCGGTAGAATCCGGTATCCGATAATGCCGGTATCGGGCGTACCGGCATTATCGGATTCGGCCCGGTAATCCGGACCCGGTACCGGATTCCGGGGTACCGGATTTTTTTGCATTGCAGCCATTTAAAAATGGCTGCAATGTAAAAAAATTTAAAGCCCCAGCCAAACAGTTTTTAAAAGAAAAACCC